>JBBELK010000919.1:0-298767 GCA_037783545.1 Henricia sp. BOLD:AAB3569 | reverse complement strand
TTTTCCTTGAATTTCTACGGAGGTCAGCCCCTGGTAGAGTAGTCTATCTTGCAGCAGGCATTTAACTTTAATAGTTTGTGTAGTATTCAATTGTTCGTACTCAAATTTATGCAAATAAATGCTTAATTTACATATTACTGCACCATTAATTAATACTGACATATTGATGTACTGTTCTTGCCTTAATCAAAATTATGCAAATCTGCTACTTATTTACATGTCACTGCAGCATGCTAAATTGACTATTTGCCCTTGCTCATGTATGGTGTTCCCCTAAAGTGGAGTTCCGGTTTTGTTTTTTAGAAGTCACATCATGGCCATGGTTTCATCATGATGTTACCCAGAATGCCCCAATATTTTCTCATGTTTATTCATGCATGGTGTCCCTCTGAAACTGAGTTCCAGTTTTGTTTTTTGGAAGTCACATCATGGCCATGGTTTTATCATGATGCTACCCAGAATGCCCCAATATTTTCTCATGTAATATTCATGCATGGTGTATATCCCTGAAACTGAGTTCCAGTTTTATTTTTTAGAAGTCACATAGTGGCCATGGTTTCATCATGATGCTACCCAGAATGCCCCAATGCATTGAATGAAATGAGTTAATACTGACATCAGGTGTACTATCCTTATCAAAATTTTAATTTTAAAAATTGCTCATTTACATACCATATTTCCCAAATATGTTTGTTTCTACTACGGCATGTTACTCACAGTGGCTCAAGAGTCCAAAAACATTTACTTCCAGCCAAAAAGCTACAAGAGTTGAATACACCTTTCAAAGATGTTTGCAAACTTTGTTTTGTTGATCATCATGTCTCTGTTAAGGGCCGTCCATAAAGGAGGAGGGGGGGGGGGGGGGGGGGGGGGGTTGTTGACATTGCGTACAGGGTGGCAGGGGGGAGGGTCCAAGCCAATGCGTATGTACGCAAACTGAAAATTTGCTTTTACTAAAACGAGAAAGGAATTGGACAAGTTGACAAACACATTTTTGTCACTCATCTCACATTTTTGTCACTCCTCAATTTAGGTTTTTCCCATTAAATCTGCAGTTTCTGATGCTTGATGTCATTTTATGTGTAAACAAAAATGCAAAAACCCACCCACATTCACAACAGTGTAATTAAGTAAACTTTACATACTCATGCATTTCATTTGATTTCCTTGTAACAGGACCAATTTATGAAGCTCCCTTGTGTTGCTGCCCATGCTTGGCCTCACCTGGACTATTGGACTCCACATACATGTCTCTCTCTTGTTGGAATTCATTTGTCATCATGAGCAGCTTTTAGGTATTGTAATCATCAGCTTGTTACTACTTCTCTACATTAGGAATAGCTTGCTCTTTCCCAATATAATCTTACAGCACTTTTGCTCAGTGCTTTCCCAAGAACTATCATTATGTTAACAATTTGTGCTTGGGTGGGATTCGAACCCACAACCTTCTGCATTCTGAAGCAGTTGCCTTAACTACCCAACCTCTCGGTGTGCTGGTGTCAAAGGGCCTGTTTGATTCTTGCAACATTTAGTATCAAAACTAATCCCTTGCCCTTTTCCGACAATTTATAAGAACAATTAAAAATATCAAAATGTGCTCGGGTGGGACTCGAACCCATATCCTCATTCTCCTACATTCTACTGATGCAATTTATCAGCACTTTATGCTCGGAGCTTTCCCAAGAACTCTGTTAAAACCTGTGCTTGGGTGGACTTGAACCCACAACCTTCTGAATTCTAGAGCAGTTGTTTTTAACCTTTCAACCAATCATTACGCAGGTGTCAAAGGGCCAATTCGAATCATGGAAGTTGGAATCACAACTAATCTAGAGTAGTTGCCTCAACCACTTGACCACTCAGTGCGCTGGTATCAAAGGGCCAGTCTGAATCATGGAGCAGTTGGTATCACAACTGCCCTTTCTTGGTCAAATTTATAAGAACTGCTAAAAACATCAAAAATGTGGTTGGGTGGGACTTGACCTAGAGCAGTTGTCTCAAATTATTCAACTACTCAGTGCATTGGTGCAAAAGGGTCTATTTGAATCGTGGAGCAGTTGGCATCACAACTAATCCCTTGCCCTTTATTTTTGCTATGTGCTAAGCGCTTTCCCAAGAACTATGTTAGAACCTTGTGCTTGGGTGGGACTCGAACCCACAGCCTTCTGCATTGTGGAGCAGTTGTCTTAACCACTCGCCCACTCAGTGAGCTGGTGTCGGACTGTCAGTTTGAATCATTAAAAACCAGTGCTTGGGTGGGACTCGAACCCACAGCCGAGCAGATCTTTTAAGCACTTTTGTAAGGCACATTTTTGTATTTTCTTTTTTAATTACTAAAACATCTTTGAGCAAATTCCGCTCAAACTCCATAACATTTTCGGACCTGTTGTCTGTTTTGGCACCGATTTGGCACCGTCATATTTAGTTAGATGATAGCATTGCTGCGGTTGTAGCAGTGTGGATGAACTAGCTAAAATAAACCATCTTTTGTTTGTATCAATTCTGCTTTCATAAAATGCATTAAGTTCATTCATACCTCCACACATTTTCCACTTTAGTGTTAGATATTTGGTTTGAAGTCTTACATGTAGCTCTGATTTGTAAGTACCGTAACTTAGTTAACTTATATATTTTCTTTCCCTTTTAGTCTGTGGCTACTGTTCATATGCACCACCCATTATGTTGAGATTTGCTGGGAGAAGAAATCTGGCCAGTGTTGACCTACAGTATCAGTAAGTCACAGTCCATTGTTCTGTTCATCTTTACTGCAAATCCATTTTGGGTCAATTTTATGACAATAATTCTTTTTAAAAATCACAATGTGTCCAGCAGTTATTTGCACAAATCGGCATAAAAATATATGACTTTTTAAAAAATGTCTCAGAAATTATCAGGAAAACAATTTTTGCCCGTTTTCAACCTGTTTTGGTACGTTTCAAAGTTAAATTCTGAATATTTTTTGTCTTTGCTAAAAATCCATACTGATGCACCCCGGTAGGGTCGTCTCTACCATCCCAATCAACTCTGATTGTGAATGTAGCCTGCAGTTTATACAGTGAACACTCATTGGGGAAGATTCCACTACACATTCAAATATTTGCGGAAATGCCTCTCATCTTGCATTTTAATTGCTCTACACTTCACGTTAATTTCTCCAAAGCAGTTTATTTGTTACGTGAGGCAATCCATGATTTTAAACAAATCAGATGTGAATAAGCAACCTAACGTGTCTTCATTTTTCCAGCCAAATTGAAAAATTCATCAACTTTTAATTTTCTCTAAACTTGCAGCATTTTATAACGTAGTCGTTATGTTTTCTTAATTTGTGACAGGTGACAAAGACGTGTGTGCCAAGCGATGTCGACCAGGAGCTGAATATTTTCAAGATCTGTTTTGGCAGATTTCACTGTATCGTCTTCAGAGTGGCCAAGATTGACCCACGGTGAGCGGGGAATTTTGGCAACACATACCATATTTTCCAGAAAATACCTTTGTCTGGTCTCAAAATAAAAGAAATAAGTTTCAGTTGTTCTGAAGAGATAACTTGGGCCCAAAAAGGGTTACAAATAGTGTGACAACGTGCCTTTCTAAAAACCCTGTATACCAATTTCCAATATACACTCGTAACTGGGACGGCCTAAAATGTAACACAAGTGTCCGTCCCGGTTATGAGCGTATATTGGAAATTTGATCACAGGGTTTTTAGAAAGGCATGTTGTCACACTATTTGTAACCCTTTTTGGGCCTAAGTTATCTCTTCAGAACAACTGAAACTTATTTCTTTTATTTTGAGACCAGACAAAGGTATTTTCTCGAAAATATGGTCTGTATTGCCAAAATGCCCTCTTTACTGTATGAAGTATCTCCAGTTTTCGAAAAATGACCATTGGGCCTTCAGGAGTTGCAGTTTACAGGCATGCAACTTTTCCTCATCTGCACCATCGAAAATTTAAAAAACACTGTACAAAGTCGGAGATTTGTTTGCAACAGAGTTGCATGCCTGAGTTTACAGCATAGAAAAACATTATCTGATTCAACAAATATGGAAATGTTGCATTTGTGCCATCTGTAGATTTACTATACTGTTTAAAAACGTTTTACTTTTCCCTCGCAGACACAAGTTGAAGAAATCAGGATGATTGAACCTTCTGCCACAGAGATCCCAAAAAAAACCAAAGCAACAACAAGAAGCTCTGCTGTCCAAGCCTCTCTCCAGAAACAGTTTGTAAACATTGAAAACATTAATAAAAAATGATTTATTAAACATTCACTGTAAAACAAGAAAATATAATTACAAACGTTAACTGCAATTTCAAGAAACAAATCAGTAAAACACAACATTTGTAACTTGGTAAATCACAATTAAGTTACATATTGTCAGTAACAACATGACGATAAACTGAAAATTGACTTTCTCAAGTTTTCTGTCTACATACCCAATTGACTGAAAATACCATCGGCAATTTGTTCCAGATTACGACGTACCACATCACTCGCGAAAAGATTTAAAAACTAACACGTATTCCGGTTGTAGTCGAGTCCGTCAAACGTCCAGAAGGATGAGCATGCACAAACGAATGCCTTTGTTGGAGTTCATTTGAGTAGTCTGTGACTTGAATTAAGACCCAGGGACTTGTGGTGGACTTGACTACAACCCTGCTTGCAGCCTCATGAGCTCCCATTTCTGAAAAAGAAAATTACAAAAATTTACAATGCATTTCATACCAAAACAAAATGATTTTTGAGTTAAATTTCTCATAACTTATTCCATTTGCCTAAAACAATTTACCAGTCGTACAAAAAAGTACCTTTTAGCTGGAAATCATGTGTAGAGCCATTCTCTTGTTACATGTGTAGCTTTTTGAACTGTATTATGTTAAATAAATTTCCTGTTGGTGAATACTTTTGCATTAATATAGCGTGGAAGTCATCTACAGGGGGTCACCTTATATAATAATACAGCATTTGTCTCAAATTTACTTGAAAATTTCTTTTTACAGGGAAAAAATGTCTGTTACGTGTGTGACATTTCTGACGTCACACACGTAACATACATTTCACCCCTGTAAAAAGGAACTTTCAGATAAATTTGAAACAAATGCTGTACTATTATAAGGTGCGCCCTGTAGATGACTACCATGCTAAACTCCTCAAAAAAAGTTTGGAAAGTCAAGTTTGACTAACGATTTTTCTCTTGTTACTAAATCATTTCCCTTGAAATTTGTATCATTGGAAAGTCCTCTTTACAGTGATGTGTCATTTGTTATGATTAATCGATTCTGGGATGTGTAGTATAGCGGAATACAGGGGTGGGTGGAAAGTGAAATGTCACAAAATTCACTGCTATTGTCGTGCATTCCCCTTTTGCTTTGAGGATGGGAATGGGTCAATGCATTTTGTGACATTACACCCGCCCCGTATTCAGCTGTACTGCACATCCCCCAGTTGCTTAATCATAACAAATGACACATCGTAAAGAGGAATAACAGGGCTTTCCAATTATATAAAATTCAAGGAAAATTATTTTGCAACAAGAGAGAAATGGACAGTCAAACTTGACTTTCCGGAAATGCTTCAAAATGTCACACACATAGGTTTATTTAAACATGTCCAGTTTACGTGATCACTAAATGGGTTGACAGGAAAATTTCCACATGTTTAGTTTTATTAGAATGTAAAATGTTACAGTAAAAAATTGCAGATTTGATCAGGAAAAACCCAAAATTTACCCAAAAAAATGTGACTTATTCTAAAATGAGTTGGATGTTGCACAGCCCGAGTCAAGTTTTTGCTTGTATAACTGGAAATCAGTGGCGGTTCTAGGCTTATGGACATTTCAAGCACTACCCAGATAGTGCCTGGATCCACTGCCAATTTCTAGTCATGATCACAAAAACCTGGCCCAGGCTAATGGACATTTCAAGCACTACCCAGATAGTGCCTGGATCCACTGCCAATTTCTAGTCATGATCACAAAAACCTGGCCCAGGCTCATGGACATTTCAAGCACTACCCAGATAGTGCCTGGATCCACTGCCGATTTCTAGTCATGATCACAAAAACTCAGCCCAGGCTGTCAGACACATTTTTCAAAAACAAAATTACATTTTTTGGCCAATCCTCCGGTTTTCTGATGATTGAGTACTGAATTCTTTCCTCATAAAACCAGGTTAATTTAGTTTAACTTTGAAAATGCACACAAACTTGTTTATGGTTTTTTTTAATGATTATCAATTTATAGGTAAGAATTAAGGGATTTTTTCCCTATAAAAAAAAAACTAACTAAATTTAAGAATTTGCTTAGAAACAATTTTTAGCCATTCTCGTGTTTTGAGCACAAACTGCATGTTACACATTTCATTTTCTACAAAAAAGAAAAGGTCAATTCATGTGGCGTGGATTGCATTTGAGACAATAGAGAGGTTTCGCAAGGAGACGAATACGAATACGGATAACGGTAACCGTTCACGTTGATGCGCTCACTGAACTGGGTTTCGCACTGTGTGACTACGTGCATACATTCATCTGCTAAATATGCTCTGCGCTTGGCTTTGTTTGCAGCAGATTTTCCTCACTTTCACGTGGGAATGATTCATTAAATTCGATCGGTATTCATGGAAGATACATCACAAAGAAACAAAATGCATAAAACTTATTAATCCATCACGGAAAAAGCGAAAAATCTGCATAACCGGTATCCGTTTTTATGCTACGCGTATGGAGGCCAATAAACGTTGTTCACGCATATGAAAACATGTGTACTATATACGGTTACGCGTCACGAGACGCGCATAAAGTCATGATGTATCGGTATCCGTGACGGTGCGAAAACCTCCCTAATGATTTAGTTCTAAACGTGGGTTCTCTCCACCCAGGAGTAAATGGGTACCTATAAGGACAGTGAATGTTGATATGTTTGCTGGAATACATGTATTATAATGGCAGACAGTTCATGTTGTAACATGCAGTTTGTACTCCAATTTTAAACCACTTCAGCAAGTAAATTCATTCCCTTCACACATATGCAATAAGTAAAGTTTGTTTAATCTACATGCCAAACATATTTGATTTTGTGCTGTACATTTACCAGCATGTCTGAATGAAAATTGTGGCCATGCACAACATGGAACCTTCCGACTTTTGACACAGATGAGTAGGTGAAGTCTGTACGATGTATGTATTCATGTAGCCTTTTCGCAAATTCAACTTGATGTGCACAGGTTTCAGGATGATATACGGATACAAATACGTTGCTATATTTTCTTCTTTAATAGCATAGTGCAGGTAATTTGCAGAATGAGTTATAAGTATCGTGGCAGTTTGGGTCATTAACTTACAAACTTCAGGTGGAAACACCCGAAGGTTGTGGTTTTCAGACTACTTGAGGTACTTGTGCGCTTGAGCAAGGCACTTTACCCCAATTGCTCCATCCTGTGGATGGGATGTAAAGCCCTAGGTCCAGTATTGTGTAATGCATCTTAAAGATCCTAGAACATTCTTTCGGAAGAGAAGGGGAATTTTCCCAATGTCTCTGGCTTAGCCGCCACTTGCCGATCTATGTATCAATATTGAGGAGGTTCGCATTGAGATGTCAAGAGACATGAAATGCGCTATTAAAGGACACCAGAAATTTATCAGTAAATTTATTTGTGTACACTGATTTTGCCACTGATTTCTCAAGCAATGAAATTGCGAAAAGGCCAATAATTTAGTTATTTTCCTAACTTAATTAGTTTTAAAATTATCAAAAACTAATGGTTTCCGGAAAATGCAGGTATTGATTTTCATCATCTCTCAAGCCAAGTTTCTTTCATGTCACTGCAGGGCCACATATTCCAATTTTGTTTTAGTTTTACTTTTTGCCACAAGATTTAAATTTGGAGGTTAGTTCTTTCCTTCAAAATATACGTGGGGTTCATTACCATGCACGGACACCCAGGATTTGCCTTTTTATGATCAATAAACCAAGTAAAAACACAAAAAAATGTCTGGGCCAATTTTAATATGAAATTTAGATATCCAAACAGTCAAGTGTCATGTACTCAATACCTTGGTTAATTCTAAAGGTTGTAGATGTGCCTTTGGGCAAGGCATTTTACCATAAATTGCCTCTCCACACAGAACAATATAGGTACCTACTTTGGTGGTGAATGTATAAAACTCCAGTACTATTTATATCATTAACATCAACCTAAGAATTGCATGCCAAGATATTCATGGTAAAATTGGCTCCAAGCTCAAACAATGCATCTTTAAAGTTACAATAGAAACTATATGATACTTACATTTAAACTGGACCCTTGGCTGGTGATCAAAAACCTGAGGAGAAAAGACAAAGTATTGCTGTTAATAAAATAAACAAAAGGTTCCCAAAACCCTAACCATGATCATTCAAAATGGCCTCATTTTGTTGAATTATTGTTTTGTGGTAACTTTAATTGTTCCTATGTGGATTAAATAAGAGAATTCTAGTTAAGAGTTGAGAAGTTAATCAGAATTGTTTTCCTTTAAAATAACTTATGTCGCGCTTACGCAATGTATTTTCAATGTATAAGGGAAAAAATACCGGGAATTCTTCCCAGTTGTCCGATGGGTTTAGTGCAGGAAAGCTTATGTGATGTCCGACTTGTAAATTCTTTCAAAAATTACAATCTATCCACTATAAAATTCATGTTTCGGTAAAAGTTGAGAAGATGATCAGATTTGTTTTGGTATGAATTCCGTTCACTGGTTGCCACTGAGACGCCGTGTGTTAAACCTATGGAACAGGGCAGTATTTTCAAGAAATTTTTTGAATGTTTGTTACTGCACAATTCACTTCCCTTTCAAATATTTTGATGGTTATTAAGTCATAAGGAGAATAAGTGGCAGCCAGTAAACATAATTCTTTCCTAGTTTACTTAAATACCTGCATTATTTCATTCATACAGCTCATCTTCCGCTAAAAAAGGGGAAATTTTGTTGTGAAAATATTATTTTAGCCTGAATAAAAAAAAGTTATTTTTTTCGTTTAGGTTGAACAAAGATTTTAAGGAAATTACCTTTTGGAATCAACAGATAATCCAATTATAAGATATACTTTCCAGTTTACACATGCAACTTTGTCGCAAATGTTGCTTTTCTAAGGAAAAATGACATTTTCTTCTTCAAAAATTGCATTTAGTTGGTGCACAAGATGAACCATGTACGCTTGCATGCAGCGGCCTCTATTGTCGCGCTTACTCGCTGTGATTTTGTCTTACTCTCTGCAGTACCGGTAGTTTTATTATTTATTTATCTCAGAAATGCAACATTTCCGACAAAAGTGCAAGTGGGAAGTATATCTTAAAATTGGATTATCTATTGATTCCAGGAGGTAATTTCCTTAACATCTTAATTGTTCAACCTAAACGAATAAAATAACAAAAAACCTTAATTTTGTTAATGAAGTCCATAAGACTTGTACAAAGAGTTGAAAGTGCAGGTATTAAAGTAAAATCTTTCAGGAATTTCTTCCAATTAAGAGTTTTAACAGATCCGCAATTTACCTTTTCCATGAAGCCGCCGTCATACGGTAGTACACGACTCCATCCTGAAAGCGAAAACAACAATCAGATTAGAAGGATGGTTACTTGATTCATGGAGGTAGGAATCATAACAAGTTCATTTCACTCAACCCTAGACAAGGTTACCTCGGCTCGAAATTGTTCATGTGGTAGCCTAATCTTTTAGAGATTACCACATGAAAAAATTCGAGCCGAGGTAACCTAAGCTTGTCTAACCATAGAGCAAGGAACTGTTCCTTGCTGACTATGGTCTCTATTAAACTCAACCCACGTATTTAAAATCCCGAACCCCACATAACTACTTTTCCCTTCTTCAAGCATGTCGAGTAGGTAAAAGACCCACAAAAACTGTAATCTTTACCATTCCCACATATCATGAAAACATAGGAATAGGATAACCGTTACAATCGTAGTTTACGTACCTAAAAATCCCACGAGCGTAGATTGTCGAGGACGTCCCGTATCATCACCAGCATCTTGACCGGCCGTCGGCAGTTCGTCTGTTGCAAAATCTACCTGCTGCTTCCACGGTTCATTGCGTCCGGAATGCGGTGCATGGTAACCGAAGAATGGAAACGCGGGCTTGGGCGACTCTGGACAGCATTTTTTGAATCGATTCCGATTCCAATCGATCGCAATTCTAGCTACCCGGAATCGATTCCATAAGTGGCACTGAGCGGTACTGAACGTTTATGATATGATATCAGAACCAAGCCGAGTACTCTTGCAAAACCCGTCCCCATCTTCCTTTCGCAAAAACTTGAGTCTTTGCTGCACACCGGAAACTCGGTAACTCGGTGTGCAGCGTGCAGCAAAGACCCTTGCGAAAGGAAGACGGCAAAACCCGTGTATTTTGGTTCCGGAATTTCTAAGAATCGGCATTCGGCAACCTATCACTGGGGATCGAATCTAGATAAAAGGAATCGATTCCTGAAAATTTGGAATAGTGACTCAGATTCTTAAAGTGGAATCGATTCTACTCGACTCCAGCGTGGAATCGATTCTACTCGACTCCAGCGTGGAATCGATTCTACTCGACTCCAGCGTGGAATCGCCCAAGCAGACACCCACATAGCATCTGAGAGTACACCTGTTCCTATCGTTATTTAAACATCTTAGGAATGTATATGCAGCACGATGTGGCAGAGGGTATGGCCCTCCCCCTACCATTGTTCCCCCATTGTGTCTCAACGTCCAAGGAATTCCTTTGTTTTTAGGGGAGTGTGTGTGTTAACAGAAGGGAAGGGAGTACGTGTTAATATAAGGGAGCTCGGAGAGGGGTGGGGTGGGGGAAGGGGTGGGATCCGTTTGTCACATATCGTGCTGGATATAGTGTAGTTGTTAGTTGCCTAGGCAATGGCCCTACACTAAAAATCACTGAACCGTGTTCCTGTGCTTTTGAAATGGTAATTTTTCCAATGGTCACGGTGTTCGACCCCTAGCTCGGGATTAAGTGTTATGGCCCGGTCGCTTATTTTTTTTTTACACCACTGCGAGGGGAGAACAATGGGGTTTGTACCTTTTTAGCGTCTTGAGAGGAGACTATATAATAGGTTAGGGTTCAGGGTTAGGGTTTAGGGTTGTTTATTTAGGCGTGACATAATTGAATAAACCATACCACACCCATCCTGAGATCTCAGGGAATTTCCACTCTGCAAAGCGACGTAACAATACCCTGAGGAAATACACGCACATTTGTGGTGTGAGCCGGCTGTTGTCTTGAGCCAACTCACGCCCCAGTAATTTTGATGTAATTAAATGAAATTAGTCATGTTTTGGTCAAAATTCCAAATATCTATATTTTCTACAAATTTGTTTGAGTTTTTGTTCTTTGTCACGTTAATCATATCGATAATTCCTGCAACATTTGTGTCTACTACGCATTTTTTAAACAAAATTAATCAGAGGGATGCGGAACGAGTAACGTAATGTCCTGTTCAATAGAAATAGCGACCAATCGGCGAGCGCGTTAGATCGGACATGGACCGTGTTTACAAACTGCGCGCACGTGTGGCACTGGTAACAAGGTCGATCGTGGAAACACCGAACGCCACATATAACAAGCCTCATGATTGGTCTAGAGAGGCGACAAGATTTCTGTCGCTAGTCCCACCGCCAAATGGGGCCTTTTTCAACAGGGCCACTGCATGTACGCATAAGTGAGGGAGTGCGTTAAAGGGGCACTGTTGCAAGAGGATGTACCACACCAGGCTACGCGCCGGATGAAGGTCACCCGCAAGGGTGACTCGCCGTTAAAGGAAAGTTTTCAGTAAAAAATGGGTTTTGTTTGTCTGTTTTAACTTAGCAATCATACAATACCTCCCAAAAATAATATCGACGGGGAATTTTTTTAAAGGCAATCCCCAGTTTGGATGTGGAAGCAAAAAGGTGAATTACGTTTGGAACCAGATAAATTATTTTGCAAAACATCGGTCGATCTATTTCCGGCGATATCCTTAAACTATATACAGATATTTGAGAACGTGAAATTTCTTAAGTTATGGTAACGAGAAAAATTTGACAGACAATAAAATATCAAAATCTCAATTTCCATGGAAAAAATGGGTCGCCCCCCCCCCCCCCCCACCCCCCACCCCATGGGTTGAAATGTTGATACCATATAATTTTTCATATTTTTCTCATGACCATTCTGAAATTTCGCGTTCTCAATCCGTATATATTGCCGGAAAAAGACCGATGTTTTGCACAATAATATATCTGGTTCTTTAGAAAAGTGCAACTAGTAATTAACCTTTTTGCTTCCACATCCACAAAGGTCTGTGGCTACCATGAGCAATTTCATAAAGCTTCCACATCCAAACTGGGGATTGCATTGAATTGTTTTCCTCGTCGATATTATTTTAGGGAGCTATATTTTCATTGCTAAGTTAAAACAGACAATCAATACCCACTTTTTACTTAACACGCTCCTTTAACGGCGAGTCACCCTTGCAGGCCCCATAACCTTTATTTCTGACCTTCATTCGTCGCGTAGCCTATGGTGTGGTACGGTTTATTCAGTGACGTAGATAAGTGTATTTCTCTTTACGTCTCTGAATAAACAAAGGAGAAGCGGTTATCATCGCGCACGTGTCTCTCATCACGTGATACACATCACGTGATTAAATAGCTGGGTGCTACCTAACTACAGTCTGGTACCCGGACCACAAAGTTTTGACTAGACTGAATTATTCAGTCGTTGTATGTGGAATATGTGGAGCGGGAACCAGTCTAGGTGCTACCCACAATTCCGTTTACGCACATACATTGAAAGATCTAGACTGGTTCCCGTCCACATATTCCACACTTTCGCAATAACCGAACCAATCTATAGGAATCGGGAACCAATCTATGAAAGATCATGCCCACATATCACGAACACCGTGACCCCACACATTGAAATATCCCATATTTATGTCAAAATATCGCACATATATTTTTAACATTGCATATATGTCAAATTATTGCACATATATTTTTAACATCGCATACATATGAAAAAACATTGCATATATATGTCAAATTATTGCATATATATTTCAACATCGCATACATATGAAAAAACATCGCACATATATATTTAACATCGCACATATATATTTAACATCGCACATATATGTCAAACATCGCACATATATTTGTGCATTATCGAATATTGCAACGTATCACACGCCATACCCAGGTAGTCTTTGTGAAAGACGGTCTAACGTTGCTTGGTTCGTGTGGACAGGGAACTAGTTTATGCGCCGTACGTGCGGTCGATATTGCATAGACTGGTTCCCTTGTCCACATATTTACTTCCCCTCCGTCGTATATGAGGACAGGTACACGCCGCCATGTTTGGCATAAATATCCAGGAATTCCTGGATGTTTATGCAAATTAAAAGGACTGTGTCACGGTTTGCGCAAGCGCCAAGCAGGCGACCAGAATACAGCGTGTTGCGCGCCTTCGTTCGATTTGGCATCGCGCGCGCTACGCAATCAATGTCTGGGAAAATTACAGCGGCGGCAGCAGCGGTATTTTTGCATCGACAGCAGAAGATATGCCTGTAAAATTGCTGTCAGAACCAAATAAACATACTGGTTTCGGTGGGAATCAAGGTTGAACAAATAGCTCTGTATCCAACCATGTCATTCATATCATTCGATGGGGTTTCTGTCATGTTTTGTCGAGTTTTTTTATGCGATGAAAAATTTTTTTTTGAACAACGGCCGCACTGTGATATTGATGTTTGGCGGCTTAAAAATACGGCAAACAGCGCCATTTCAAGTAAAAAGTAATGTATCAGTACAAACCTGGGCGTTGACGAGTACACCACTGCCAAAATTACTAAATAATTATAAAGGATGGCAAAGACTGAATAGGATATGCAAAACCCAGCGACAAAATTAACGATTGCGAAATTCACTCGTTGTTGAGCAAACTCTAAAAATAGATCATGCATATATTTAATACAACGACCAATCACGCGTGGTAATACAACGGCCAATCACCCGTGGTTATTGCTCGGCGTGTGCCTGTCCTTGTATAGCGAGAGCAGCGTACAGTGCGCAAGCCACCGACGGACCGCCGTCGGCTGCCGTCGGCTGGGAAGCGGCCGGTCGGCATCGGCACACCGACCAAAAACCACCGGCGGTTCGCCGGTGGCTTGCAAGGGGCACGCGAACAGCGTTTTACAGCTCCCGAGCTACTAGCGAACCACTAGCGGTATCCAGTGGCAAACCACCAGTGCCACTGCCGCTCCTCAATCGCCAACGGAGCACTAGCGGTCCGCGGTCCGCGGGTGGCTGCCACCAGCGGCCCGCTAGCGGTGCCGCTAGCGGGCCGCTGACGGCCCGACCGCGGCTTGCGCATACGTAGTGCACATGGACAGGGGACCAGTCTAGATATTGCACTATGTGGACAGGGAACTAGTTTATGGGTGCTGGTTTGTTAGACCGTCTTTGGAATCTCTTCACGTGTCACGTACGTGGTTTGCTCGCGAAATTCCGAGCACATTCCTACGTGACGTAATGATTAGCATAACCTGTTTCCGAATGTACAGCGTGTGAAGGTCGTGTACCTGTACCTCGAAGTAGTTGTACTGTATGCAAGACTTTCCACACGACGTAACGATAAACAAAAATGTCCGTGGTGATTTTGAGGATTTATGATGGCGGATCTTCACCGTGTTAACAGAAGCGACGAGGATTATGGGGGGGGGGGGGGGGGGGGGGGGGACAAGGTGTGGGGGGTGGGGGGGACAATATAGCCATGTGGGGAAACGCACATAGCAGCTAACAGGAAAGCATCATAGCATGGGCTCTATTTGTTCACACTTCCAATCTGAAGGACAAACCGGGTAAGTTTGGTCTGCAGGAAACACGTTTTAACAATGAAAATATTTCAAGTGTTTGCTTGAAAACACTTTAATTATGTCATGCTCCATTGCATTCTAACCATTTCTTTCACTTTCGTTTCTCTTTTTTTCTCCTCAGACCCACAAATTAGCAGAGTTTCAATAAAGTACGGTACGTACAGAAGATGGAATCTCTGTCGGTAAAGTATTTCTGCGAGGTAAAATTTTTTAACAAAAATTCCAATGTCACAAGATAGCAGTCAATCCACCCATGATGTAACACACAAACCCCGGGCACAAACCCATGTTGAGCATTTACTGGTATTTCCTTTTGCAGTCTCTGTACAGGGGAACAGTGACAATAATCACATAATTATTAATACAAGATCCACCTTATAAGAAGCTTTTCATGCTGATATTACAAAAATCATGTTAAAACAGGGCACTTTTGCCTACACAAGTGTTCAGTTCAGCTTTATGCATGAACAACTCGTAAGTATACCTGCTTGAAACAGTGTAGTAGAGACCAGACCTGTGGAAAATGCTGTTTCCTTGATGAGCCACGGGGGAAAATGAATTTAGTAATTACAATTAAACGCTGTTTTAAACAGATTCTTACCAAATTCTCACGATTTACTATCGTATGCGATTCTTTTGCTTTTTTCTTCAGAAAATGAGGAATAAGATTGACCTCCATCTACACGGGATTCTCATCAGTCCGTATACTTTCTGACTACTTGCGGCTTCTCCCAACAGAAGAGTGTGCAATCCTTTGTCTCCACGCTTTGTTCTTCTTTTAATGTAAAATGTCCTGTTGCTGCTTCGTGTCTGGGGTTTCCATATTTGATGAATGATTGAAAATTAAAGCTACACAAGACTTTTTATTTCAAATGTCCTGCAGCTAGCTGCACGACTTTGTGACTTATGTCAATTGCAACGGACAGCCACACACAAAACAGTAGTCTTTAATCAGAATGAATTAGACTGTATTGAAGCCTTGCTTGACAAATTCTCTTTTGAGCATGTAATCGGCTACATGTAAGTACATGTACACTCCATGGTGTATTCACATAACATGGAGGCCTAATTGAAAGGTACAACTTCCATGCAGATGTACATGTAACTAGGACAGTTCTTTAATAATCATGAATGAACCTACATGTTGAAATTTTGAGCAAACTGTCCAAGGAGGGAATAGACACATTTTGTGCCCTTGTAAAAGTGCCCAATTTCGTGGTGATGCTTGGCTTACTAATGTCATGAGATTAGCTAGTGGATTTTGAAAGTTCATTTTTCTGATGAGCTATAAAGGTACATGTATATTCCTGCTTAAACTTAAAGAGCAGAATGAATTTAGGCCATAGGGTCAAAGACTTGCGACGTGTCACAAGTATACCAAATCCATCACATCTTGCAACGGATTCAGCGAGTTCCGATGGATTTGGCTACTTTTGCGACACGTCACAATTCTTTGTAATATCAACCCCTGCTCCTGTATAGAAAAGCGTACATGTGAACAAAATTTGACAGTTTGAGTCCACTGGGAAGCATGCCTCCAACTACACGAAATAAATGCTACTGTACATAACAATTGAACTCTGACCTCCAAGTTTTTGTTTAGTCATCAGTGCTTGGGACAATTATTTTTTTGGAAAGACAAGTAAATTCATAAACGTGCCTGCATTGATATAGCAACACAGCAAGCTGTATTAATAACGTCACTTATAAGATTTGTACTAATTATTAGTACTATAGTAAAACAATATGCTTATCACAAGAAAATGTTTATGCCCTATCTTTCAATCATTGCTTTCATTCCTTAGGTTTAAAGACATGATTGGTAAACTTTCAAAAATGGTACCAAACGCATTACAGAACTAAAGTATTAGTCCGGGAGCCCAGCAGGATTTCATCATAATTTTGAGTGCAAAAGGTTTGAAGTGTGGGATTGGTAGAAGTAGCTGGGAGATCTCCCAAACGGGCTTTCTTAAGTGTCCCGGGTGGTGCGTTGGGAGGGGGCAGCCCCCTAAAGTCACCCAAAAATTCGGTTTCATCATAATTGAGAGTGCAAACCCAATTTTAGCACGGATCGTAAGGCCAACCTACACTGATTGAGAATTCGTTACTTAAGAAAGATAGATTTGGTGCGTTAGCCACTTAAGAAAGCGGTTAATTAGCGCTAATTAGACGTTTAATCATAATTCTGAGTGCAAAGACAAAACGTATGTCTATGTGCAACCTACACACGGCTGAACACAAAAATGCCACTTAAGAAAATTTCTGGTGGTGCGAACCCTACTTAAGAAAGGGTCAAAGGTTAATTAGGTCAAAGGTCACCAATATTCAAAATACGAAGAGCAAGTTTCTGGCGTGTTTGGATTGAAAGTTTATGACAAATAAATAACTGATTAACCATTTAAGAACAAGATATGTGGTGCTAAGTCTAATTAAGAAGGCCTTCAATTAGCACTAACCTTTAATCATAATTACGAGTGCATCAATAAAACAAGTGCCAATGTGTTCCTATAACCATACAAAAGCAAAATCACCCGCTTAAGAAAATGTTCGGTGGTGCGAACCCTGCTTAAGAACGCCTGGAAATCCTAAAGCTCAGGGTCACGTGTAACAGTAAGCCCCGCCCTCTGCGTCTTCCCATTCCCGCCCTGCACCCCGGCGCACTGCATCCCGGGTGCCCTGCACTGCCGACCCCCACCTCCCGGACCGCATGACCCAGGCGCCATGGTCCCCGGTTCCCTCTCCCGGTCCTGATCCCCACACCAATCACCCCACCCCCTTCTCCCCCAGCCGGTCATGATACCTGCAAGTTGCGGATATGTGCTGTTGTCAAACACGATTGCGCTCCCTCCCCCTTTCCCGCTGAGCTACATCAGACTGACCGATCACCCAACCCGACGATCTGGGCTTGTCAGGAGTTGAAGTTCCACTTTCATGAAAATCGCCCCCCCCCCCCCACCCCAACCCCCACCCCGACCAAACCAGCCTACGCGCCACTAACTGTTCGTGATTTCCTGATAAATAATTTGTAACCTAAGAACAGCATATCACGTGTATTAAGTGCGTAAGGATAACTTATTTAGCCAATTTATTAGTATCAATTAGAGTAATGCCCACAAGTTCAACACTTGATTCACAAACAAGCTAATGAACAGAATTCCACAAATTAAGAACAAATATTCCCAGTGGCGGATCCAGCCTCATTAAAATACAGGAATACGATGGATTTCAGGGGGTTATTTCCGTCCGTTTTGTGTTTAGGAACTATCGGTAATAATAGCCACCTTTGGTAGTGGAGTGCGATTTTTTATGTTTGTGTTGATTTTGGTTAACCTATCCGGACCGGAACCAAGTCAGACCACATACTGCGAGCTTCCAGCCTAGCCCTCCGACGACTCCAGATCTCTAGCACCCGGTCACACCGAGCTGCTCTAATAAAAAAAGATGCGGTCCTGCCCAAGGACTTTTCCAGGATCCAAGCCCTCACCAAGTCATCTAGTAACCACGCCTAGGACCACCCGCCGGCCGTAAACAGATCAGGAAATTCCACAAAATCACTCATACCCGCGCGCCCTCCGCCCTGAGCCGGACAATAGGACTGATCTATATCATAACGTCCGTACAATACCAAGCCCTTTAGATCCCAGCCAGCCTTGATTAGCCAAACCGTGGTCAACCTCAGCCTGCAGCGACCGCTCTCACGCACAGAAACCAAAGTTCTGTCCCTCGGCATGAACTTTGCCATCCCGCTTAAGACAATCCTGGTCGAGGACATCATTCAGTCAACAGAACTGGCCTTACAACACTTCAGCAAGACGACTGTATATAGATGATGATGATAATGGCATCTTATATAGACTAAGATTACTGTCATCTTGTCCACCCCCACCTAGTATACCACTCTCTCTGGAAGGACCCCACACCAGCCACAGAACGCAATATGTCCAGGCAATTGCTGACTCTCCACCAGCCAGGACAAGATGGCAGTAATCGTAGTCTGCTTTTTCCATGTCTACGGGAAGGATGGGTATATATGGATCGGTCTTGGCGTAGGGCTTGGAGTGCTGACAGTTCTTGCCTTGAGTAGTTAGGTCTGGTTTGCTTGGCTTGCTTGAGTACTTGGTTGATTTGGAGTCGGACATAATGTGTAAAGCGCCACGAGTATCTTGCAGGATAGATATGTGCGCTATATGCTGTTGTTGTTGTCCGTCATCGAAGATGACCATGGCATCAGTTGGATAATGAGCTGTTGCGATGGGTCCGGAGATGGCTGGTGAGGCCAATCCGGGCAAGGAAACCTCTCCCACAGGGGGGGCAGAAGTGGGTAGTCGCTGTGCTTTTGGAGCCGGTGACTCTGGCTTTGCGCATCTGGCGTTTCTGCTCGGCGTGCGAGCGAGCAGAGCGATCCTAAAGAGGGCTGCTCGGTCACCCAGAAGGCTGCCGGACTCCACTGCTGCCTCGGTCCAGTGAAGAACGACCACATGTTCTGAGCCGCCTGTTTGCAGGTTCGCCACTACAGCTCCCAGTGTATCCACACCTACTGCTTCGCCGTTTCCCCATCGCCACAGGACTTGAAGATTGACTGATGGTGATGTCAAGACATGCGCGTGACTTGGATTAAAGTGAGGGAGACTTGCGCTGCATCGGCCTCACTCTCTCGTCCTGATACGCCGGGTCCAGTGGCAAGACAAAGTCGAGACGGCTGGGGGCAGACCGGGATGCAGGAGTTGCCGGAAGGTGACAAGTATGCCAAACAACCGCCTTGGGGGCTTCACTCCCGATTTGCTGTCGGGGTTTACTCCCTTAGCCTATGACTTTCCCAAGACATCCACAAGGCAGTGGAGCTATTTGACCCATAGCTGGGGCGGTGGTTGACATGGTACGTACCAGGACGTATCCACACGTCGTTGGGCCTGCACACCATGTCTCTGGGGCCCACTGCTGCTCCGAGATCCCCTACAGATTCAGCCTGAGGCCACAAGGTCCCCAGTTACCGTGTGTTGCCACGAGGAGGCACTGCAGGAGTCTTGGTGGTGGAGAGGCTATGTACTGGCAGGGGAGACTTACACGCTCGGCTCCCTTTTCGCCCTGAGTGAGGCTAGCCAGCGGCAGCAGCTGATGGTAGAAAGCGGGGTGTGCAATACTATATACAACACCACTACTGCACTAGACACTTAATTCACATCACCCTGTGGCAAGGCCACTAACACATAATATGCCATTATCATCATCATCTACGGTCGTCTTGCTGAGGTGTTGTAAGGGCAGTTCTGTTGACTGAATGATGTCCTCGACCGGGATGGCAAAGTTCATGCCGAGGGACAGAACTTTGGTTTCTGTGCGTGAGAGCGGTCGCTGCAGGCTGAGGTTGACCACGGTTTGGCTAATCAAGGCTGGCTGGGACCTGAAGGGCTTGGTATTGTACGGACGTTAGGATATAGATCAGTTCTATTGTCCGGCTTAGGGCGGACTCGGGCGCGTGGGTACGAGTCATTTTGTGAAATGTCCTAATCTGTTTATACGGCCGGCGGTTGGTCCAAGGCGTGGTTACTAAATGACTTGGTGAGGGCTTGGATCCTGGAAAAGTGGCGGATAGTGTCAGAAGCATGGGCTATCTCTCTCTCTTTTTTTTAGGGCAGCTCGGTGTGCCGGGTGCTAGGGATCTGGAGTCGTCGGAGGGTTAGGCTGGAAGCTCGCAGTATGTGGTCTGACTTGTAGTTCCGGTCCGGATAGGTCAACCAAAATCAACACAAACATAAAAATTCGCACTCCATTACCAAAGGTGGCTAATATTACCGATCTTTAACCAGTTCTTAAACACAAAACGGACGGAAATAACCCCCTGAAATCCATCGTATTCCTGTATTTTAATGAGGCTAGATCCGTCACTGGGAATAATTCTTCCTAATTTGTGAAATTTGGTTTATTAGCTTGTTTGTGAATCAAGTGTTGAACTTGTTGACACGCATTACTCTAATTGATACCAATAAATTGGCTAAATAAGTTGTCTTACGCACTTGATACACATGATATGCTGTTCTTAGGTTACAAATTATTTATCAGCAAATCGAAAACAGTTAGTGGCGCGTAGGCTGGTTTGGTCGGGGTGGGGGGATTTTCATGAAAGCGGAATTTCAACTCCTGACAAGCCCACTCAGATCGTCGGGTTGGGTGATCGGTCTGATGTAGCTCAGCGGGGAAGGGGGGGGGGGGGTGGGGGGGGGGGCGCATGGTGCCCTCCTTTTATACATCGTAACCACCTCGACATTATTCTTAAATTTGGCATATGTATTAGGCGATCGTGTTTGACAACAGCACATATCCGTAACTTGCAGGTATCATGACCGGCTGGGGGGGGGGGGGGGGGGGGATGGGGGGCGGGATTGGTGTGGGGATCAGGACCGGGAGAGGGAACCGGGGACCATGGCGCCTGGGTCATGCGGTCCGGGAGGTGGGGGTCGGCAGTGCAGGGCGCCCGGGATGCAGTGCGCCGGGGTGCAGGGCGGGAATGGGAAGACGCAGGGGGCGGGGCTTACTGTTACACGTGACCCTGACCTTCAGGATTTCCAGGCGTTCTTAAGCAGGGTTCGCACCACCGAACATTTTCTTAAGCGGGTGATTTTGCTTTTGTATGGTTATAGGAACACATTGGCACTTGTTTTATTGATGCACTCGTAATTATGATTAAAGGTGTAATTAGTGCTAATTGAAGGCCTTCTTAATTAGACTTAGCACCACATATCTTGTTCTTAAATGGTTAATCAGTGATTGATTTGTCATAAACTTTTAATCAAAACACGCTAGAAACTTGCTCTTCGTATTTTGAATATTGGTGACCTTTGACCTAATTAACCTTTGACCCTTTCTTAAGTAGGGTTCGCACCACCAGAAATTTTCTTAAGTGGCATTTTTGTGTTCAGCCGTGTGTAGGGTGCACATAGACATACGTTTTGTCTTTGCACTCAGAATTATGATTAAACGTCTAATTAGCGCTAATTAACCGCTTTCTTAAGTGGTTAACGCACCAAATCTATCTTTCTTAAGTAACGAATTCTCAATCAGTGTAGGTTGGCCTGACGATCCGTGCTAAAATTGGGTTTGCACTCTCAATTATGATGAAACCGAATTTTTGGGTGACTTTAGGGGGCTGCCCCCTCCCAACGCACCACCCGGGACACTTAAGAAAGCCCGTTTGGGAGATGTCCCAGCTACTTCTACCAATCCCACACTTCAAACCTTTTGCACTCAAAATTATGATGAAATCCTGCTGGGCTCCCGGACTATTACACTCCTTTAGCAGTGCTTTGCGCGCGCCACTTTAGTTTGCCCGCTCCAACCACTGCTAAACCTCGCCGCAAATCCTGCGAAGCGCGTGGGTGTGACGTCATCCAAGACCGAGCCTGGATGACACTTGCCATGATTGGCTAGATTCTGTCACCTGACGTTGGTTCTGTCACATGACCTGCATCTGACGCAGTAAAGATGGCTGCGCCCAGGTACGTCAACACTAACGTTGCTTTGCCCACTGTCGCGTCGACTTTTTTGTCATTATATATTTCGTCCTGGTTGTTAGTGTGGTTTTACACAGTAAGTATTTGTTTCACCATGGAGCTCTATGGTTTCACGGACATCACTAATCCTTCACCGTGATCACTGTACATCCCTATAGAAAGGTGGGGAAATCACATTTTTCAAGCTCTTCTTTTCCCGCGAAATCATGTGTGTAAACTGATTAGAGGAGATCTGGAGATGAAGAATGGGTATTTTTTTTCATATACATTGAACACGGATTTGGGTAAATTTATATGTTGGAATTGATAGCTTATTCAATTCTAAGATATACTTCCCACTGACACTTCCGTCGCAAATGTTGCATTTCTGAGATAAATAAATGATAAAATTACCGGTACTGCATAAAGTAATGCACAAAATGACGTGGCGAGCGGTCTGTGCGTAAGCGCGACAACAGAGGGCGCTGCGCGCGCGCGTGAATGGTTATCTTGTGCACTAACTTAAGAAAATTTAAGGAAGAAAACGTGATTTTTCTACAGAAAAGCAACATTTGCGACAAAAGTGCAAGTGGGAAGTATATCTTAAAATTACATTATGTGTTGATTTCAGGAGGTAATTTCCTTAAAATCTTTGTTCAATGTATACGAAAAAAATACCGGTAAGGTCCTTAAAATCTTTGTTCAATGTATACGAAAAAAATACCGAAGAATGCGGTGCAGTATGAAGCGCCCCCAAAGAGATATATTGCGCCAATCCACCGAATAATTCCTCAACTTCAAGTCTGATCAGTCTTAGTTCAACACGCTGTCTCGTTTTCTGCTAAACTATAAGCTTTGTCACGAAAGCCTAATGCAGCAGGAGTACGTAGCACACGTGTATGGCAAGCCAAAAGGATCATAACGTATTGCGGCAACGCGTTGCGAAAATACCACAACGCGTTGCGAAAATATCACAACGGGTTGTGCTGTCATCCAATCAGAACACTATTTCTGCAACGTGTTGCTAAAAATAGACTCGTGACGTGTTGTGAGGTGTCCAAAAACGAATTGCGAACATCTCACAACGCGTTGCCAGATATCTACAACGCGTTGTGAGATGTTCGCAACGCGTTGTTGGACACCTCACAACACGTCGCGAGTCTATTTTTAGCAACACGTTGCAGAAATACAGTGTTCTGATTGGATGACAGCACAACCCGTAATTGTGATATTTTCGCAACGCGTTGCCGCAATACGTTATGACTCTTTTGGCTTGCCATACACGTGGGGGCACGCAACGTCGTTGTCAATGTAATAGCACACATTTACGCCTGGAATGAAAACTACGCACTCGACGAAGCTCACGGAGAGGAACTGATAATCAATTTTGTGTGCTAAAACAAACAAACAAAGGGCATGTTTATTACACTGAAATTTCGCACAAACACAGACAACAATCTACCCAAACTGTTGCTGGTTTCACAAGTCTGTTTCCTAACACAAACTACCCTGTTTGGACCAGACATCTCACCGTCAAAAAAACATCTTGCTGTGTTCCAATTTAAATATTTTAAAAAATTGTTTTAAAAATAAATATCGTCAGAGAGTATTCTTTATTTTCAGTATCTATTCAAAAAGTTGGAATTGAACAATGCAGTTTAATTAATAATATTTCTTCATGATGTACTCTCTGCAACAGCAAAACATTTTAATTGATGTGACTATTGATTCAGCAGATGGTTTTGCATGTACAGTGCATTATGGGTTACATTTTTGGCAATATTTACGTTTTTGAAATCCACCATGTCATATTTATCAGTTGTGTAGCGACTGTGTAAAGTTGTGTTACAGTGAATAAATAAAGAAAACCGTTAACAGTCTATCATTTTATGTCATGATGTGTTTCTGTGTCACAAAAAACAAGACCATGATATATATTTTTCCCAAAGTGAGTTTGGCTGTTTATTTAAATTTATTTGGGCAGATGTAAACATAGAGCAAGGAAACAGAAGATTGGGAAATAGAGTAGCTGACCTTTACTCAAATCTTGTGTACAACAAAGTAAAATCTTCAGATTTAAATTTGAACTTGCAAATCCTTGCTAAGTGATTCTAAGTAAAAACTTATCAAAACTTGATTAAATACACGCCTGGCTTATTGGCTATGCTTTGAGTTTTAATAGCTTATTGGTTTTGATTTAGTGGGGCTTAATAATGCTGTTCAAAGAAGAGAAATATAGATATTTAAAAAAAATAAGGTATGTGTACTTGAATTTCCGGGGCGATTCAATAAAGCTCTCTGCGTACAACTTAACCAACGCAAAATAGGTGGACCGTAAAGCAGTCTAATCTGGAACGAGCAATGACGTCATCGTTAGCCAATCAGACTACGGGAAACTATATGGCGCCACGGCGGTAATTTTGGATTTCTGTTTTTTTCGGAATGCCGTTAGATTTCGTTGGATCCCGACTGGACTAGACAAATGTACGTAGAATTTTCATTATTTATGGGTAGAATATATTCTTTGTGTAGAAGGGATGTGTGTTTCATCGTCTTTTTTTGCAAGCGTATATTTCACTTCTCGCGCTGCGGACCGGCGGTTTATATGCATATGCATGACGTCAGGAGGCGCGGCGCGATACCCGATTGTGATTGGCTATCGTGCAACAATCCTAACGATTTTGTAAGCGGTGTGCTGATTGGCTTCGCAGGATATGCGGCGAAGTTTAGCAGTGGTTGGAGCGGGCAAACTAAAGTGGCGCGCGCAAAGCACTGCTAAAGGAGTGTACCGGACTATATGCCTTTTAAAATTTCACTCGGCCATAATTCAAAACCATTTAAAATACATGCATGGTTTTTGTGTTGAATAAATGGTAAATAATTCATTTGCAAATTGTCAACAAAAAAAACAAAAAACTATCTGGCAATTTCGCGCACGAAGGTACCGGATCATGGCTTCAGACATTGTGTGCAAAACATGCGAGACAGGCTGAACAAATGCATGGTTTTTGTGTTGAATAAATGGTAAATAATTTATTTGCAAATTGTCAACAACAAAATAGTTGGCAATTTCTCATAATAAGGTACCAGTACCCGAAAGAATTGAGAAGGTGATCATGGCTTCAGACCTTGTGTGCAAAACATATGAGACAGGCTGAACAAATGTGTTTTTTCCCAAAATTTTAAATTTTTGCCACTTGATATAGACCCCTTGCACGGCGGCCATGACAGAGGGCAGGTTTTTATATTTAAATGTGTGACAATCGATCCATTAAGTGCATACTCGTGCATGACGCAATGTGACCAAGGGGTCTATTTTTTCCCATCAAATTATACTCCTTTAGCAGTGCTTTGCGCGCGCCACTTTAGTTTGCCCGCTCCAACCACTGCTAAACTTCGCCGCATATCCTGCGAAGCCAATCAGCACACCGCTTACAAAATCGTTAGGATTGTTGCACGATAGCCAATCACAATCGGGTATCGCGCCGCGCCTCCTAACGTCATGCATATGCATATATACAGCCGGTCCCCAGCGCGAGAAGTGAAATATACGCTTGCAAAAAAAGACGATGAAACACACCCCAAAAATCGGCAAATATTTCCCACTGCTAATACTCAAAACAGTCCATGTTTCCCTTCTACACAAAGAATATGTAATATTCTACCCATAAATAATGAACATTCTATGTACATTTGTCTAGTCCAGTCGGGATCCAACGAAATCTAACGGCATTCCGAAAAAACAGAAATTAAAAATTACCGCCGTGGCGCCGTTTGGTTTCCCGTAGTCTGATTGGCTAACGATGACGTCATTGCTCGTTCCAGATTAGACTGCTTTACGGTCCACCTATTTTGCGTTGGTTAAGTTGTACGCAAAGAGCTTTATTGAATCGCCCCGAATTCAAGTACACATACCTATATTTTTTTAAATATCTATATTTCTCTTCTTTGAACAGTATTATTAAGCCCCACTAAATCAAAACCAATAAGCTATTAAAACTCAAAGCATAGCCAATAAGCCAGGCGTGCATTTAATCAAGTTTTGATAAGTTTTTACTTAAAATCACTCAGCAAGGATTTGCAAGTTCAAATTTAAATCTGAAGATTTTACTTTGTTGTACACAAGATTTAAGTAAAGGTCAGCGCGGTGCGCAAGCCGCGGTCGGGCCGTCAGCGGCCCGCTAGCGGCACCGCTAGCGGGCCGCTGGTGGCAGCCACCCGCGGACCGCGGACCGGTAGTGCTCCGTTGGCGATTGAGGAGCGGCAGTGGCACAGGTGGTTTGCCACTGGATACCGCTAGTGGTTCGCTAGTAGCTCGGGAGCTGTAAAACGCTGTTCGCGTGCCACTTGCAAGCCACCGGCGAACCGCCGGTGGTTTTTGGTCGGTGTGCCGATGCCGACCGGCCGCTTCCCAGCCGACGGCAGCCGACGGCGGTCCGTCGGTGGCTTGCGCACTGGGCGCGCGCGCGCTACTCTATTTCCCAATCTTTTGTTTCCTTGCTCTATGTTTACATCTGCCCAAATAAATGTAAATAAACAGCCCAACTCACTTTGGGAAAAATATATATTATGGTCTTGTTTTTGTGACACAGAAACACATCATGACATAAAATGATAGACTGTTAACGGTTTTCTTTATTTATTCACCGTCACACAACTTTACACAGTCACTACACAACTGATAAATATGACATGGTGGATTTCAAAAACGTAAATATTGCCAAAAATGTAACCCATAATACACTGTACATGCAAAACCATCTGCTGAATTAATAGTCACATCAATTAAAAGGTTTTGCTGTTGCAGAGAGTACATCATGAAGAAATATTATTAATTAAACTCCTTAACAGCATTGTTCAATTCCAACTTTTTGAATAGACTGAAAATAAAGAATACTCTCTGACGATATTTATTAAAAAAAAAAAAAAAATTAATATTTAAATTGGAACACAGCAAGATGTTGGTTTGACAGTGAGATTTCTGGTCCAAACAGGGTAGTTTGTGTTGCGAAACAGACTTGTGAAACCAGCGACAGTTTGGGGAGATTGTTGTCTGTGTTTGTGCAAAATTTTGAAGTGTAAAAAACATGCCCTTTGTTTGTTTTAGCACACAAAAATGATTATCAGTTCCTCTTCGTGAGCTTCGTCGAGTGCGTAGTTTTCATTCCAGGCGTAAATGTGTGCTATTACGTTGACAACGACGTTGCGTGCCCCCACGTGTGCTACGACAACGTACTCCTGCTGCATTTAGGCTTTTGTGACAAAGCTTATAGTTTAGCAGAAAACGAGACAGCGTGTTGAACTAAGACTGATCAGACTTGAAGTTGAGGAATTATTCGCTGGCTTGGCGCAATATATCTCTGTGGGGGCGCTTCATACTGCACCGCATTCTTCGATATATTTTTTCGTATACATTGAACAAAGCTTTTAAGGAAATTACCTCCTGGAATCAACACATAATGTAATTTTAAGATATACTTCCCACTTGCACTTTTGTCGCAAGTGTTGCTTTTCTGTAGACAAATCACGTTTTCTTCCTCAAATTGCCTTCAGTTAGTGCACAAGATAACCATTCACGCATGCGCGCGCAGCGCCCTCTGTTATCGCGCTTACGCACAGACCGCTCGCACGTCATTTTGTGCATTACTTTATGCAGTACACTTATTTATCTCAGAAATGCAACATTTGCGACGGAAGTGTCAGTGGGAAGTATATCTTAGAATTGAATAAGCTATCGATTCCAACATATAAATTTACCCAAATCCGTGTTCAATGTATATGAAAAAAATACCCATTCTTCATCTCCAGCGCTATACCCTAATCATACACACATGATTTCGCGGTAAAAGAGCTTGAAAAATGTGATTTCCCCACCTTTCTATAGGGATGTACATATCACGATGAAGGATTAGTGATGTCCGTGAAACAAATACTTACTGTGTAAAACCACACTAACAACCAGGACGAAATAATGACAAAAAAGTCGACGCGACAGTGGGCAAAGCAACGTTAGTGTTGACGTACCTGGGCGCAGCAGGGCGCAGCCATCTTTACTGTGTCAGATGCAGGTCATGTGACGGAACCAACGTCAGGTGACAGAATCTAGCCAATCATGGCAAGTGTCATCCAGGCTCGGTGTTGGGTGACGTCACACCCACGCGCTTCGCAGGATTTGCGGCGAAGTTTAGCAGTGGTTGGAGCGGGCAAACTAAAGTGGCGCGCGCAAAGCACTGCTAAAGGAGTGTACCATCAAATCTGCACATTACAATGCTAGCCGAGTCATTTTGTTTTTAAAGAAACAATTATGATCAACTTCTGAACCTTTACCAATGGTATTATTTTATATGAAAAAGGAAAGAATTTACAAGTCAACTTCATCTACTTACTAACTTTTGTCCAAATTAAAATATAATCGTCATTTCTTCCTGCCAAATTTGTTTTTCTATCAGATCTGCACCTAATGACGGCTAACATTGGTTATTTAGTAATTTTGTCAAGGAATAGTGATGTCCGACTTGTAAATTCTTACTCGTTAAATCAACAGAGGAAGGAAAACATTTATCGTTGCTGCATGGTCCAGTTTCCGGACACGGTTCGAATTTTGTATTTTTGTAAAATGTCCTTCGAAGATCTGTCTCTCCTAATTTTGATTAGCCCCTGCTTCTGGCGGTCATTATTTATACTCAGAAATCTATAGAAGCAATCCTAAAAAAGTCCAACGACGAACGTTTTACGCTGCCAACTTGGACTTGGGGAGCACATCGGTACGTATACAGGGCGTACACAGTGCGCTTCCGTACGTCCATATCCGTTATAGAGTACGTCACCAGTCTTGCATCATTATTCATGAGCAATGATATCATCTTTGCGATTGGGCGATTCCAAAATGACCTTGCTTGAATATGTATGTTCAGGTCAAAGTCCCTGGTCTCACGTGACAGGTGGAGAGATTCCAAAGACTGTTTTACAGACTGAACCCAATGGCACATAAACTAGTACCCTGTCCACACGGTGCAATGTCGACCGCGCACGTACACGAACCAAGCAACGTAAGACAGTCTTTCACAAAGACTAACCCCAGGCTGTGTGCGTGCAACGTGCTTTCCCCGATACCAACTCGACTTGGGTGGGAAGTGTGCCCTCTGTCAATCCAACTTGGCTTTCAATCCATACGCATAGTACGTGCAGCGTTTAGCCTACTCAACAGACTCATAACTCACAAAAAGGCCGTCTACAAATAAAGAATTACATTAATCAAATTAAGAAAACTAGTTTTCAGAAATAAATCGAAAATACTAACTTTCAAACAATTTCTTTAAATGTAAACCAAAATATCTTCGAAAAGCAAAATACACAAGATTCAAAATACAATAAGCGAGATAACACAATATAATGAAAAGTACTCACGGTTCTTCACCCCTGGGTGGCATGCAAAGCTCTTAAAAAACCGGAATTCTGGCAAAACACTATTTTGCAGCGACGGCAACCTGCGTCTCATCGGTTCGAGCTTCTGTCCCTTACCCGCCGCTTAAAGCCCGCCGAACACGAGAGCTATGTGTACGTGCTGAGCTAAAATTAATTCGTGGCCGATGGCGTAAGGAGATAAGCTCTCGTGTGCGGGCAACTTTCGTGAGCATTTGGTCACTCGTGCCACTTGAGGCAAATATCTAACGTGTTTGATAATTATTTTGGCCTCGCGTTCCAAAAGTCTCACCGTGTGCGCTGAAACGAAAGGCAAGTGCTTACGACTCATAGACTGGATTCACGGTTCACAACGTTTAACCCACTGATAAAACCACTCTAACACACGTCAAAATAATTGTGCGGAGTGCCAACCAGTCTTTTTGTAGTTGGTAAAGAACGCATGCGCGGTGTCCTGACACTGCAAAATGGGTGCGCACAGTGAGTTGGTGAACGATGCGACTTTGGAGGATCTCAAATAAATCACTTGTATACAGCAGCAATAACAGAGGACAATTAAAGGAACACACCGGCTTTGTTGGGCTATTTTGGGCTCGAAATAGACCCATACATTATTCTGAAGCGCCTTCGAGAGTAAATATTAGATATATCCTGAAAAGACGCCGTCAAATTCGGCCGTTTTTGAGCACTTTTGAAAAATTCAAGGTCACGTGATTTTTCGGAACCAAATTCTGGTTCCGAAAAGTCACGTGGTCTTGTGAGTTAGTTGTATTTCCAGCCGTATAAAAGTTTGTTACTGCAGAACTGCACCAAATTCAACTCTGATTTCCCCCCAATATTTACAAGTAATTGACAAAAGAGAGACTATTTATACAGGTATGAAACAAAGTTAAACATAAGTATGAAAATTCGAACATAATTGTTTGTTTCGAGAGTCCGGAGAACGGGAGCGAGCGCGTGCTACGGCAGGCTACCGTGGAGTGTAGGATATTTGCCCCGCGCAGCACGGCAAATAGCCTGAGTACACACACATGCAGGCGTGTTGCTTCTGTGTACGTTCGTGAAGAAGAAACATGATGCCAACTCCTCAAAAGAAAACGGAAATTCCTATTCGGTCGTCCGGGCTGTCCAGTGAAATCGTGAGCAGAAAATTGGAGATATCCTGAGCAGGAGAAGAGCGAATCGTTTGTGACAAAGTCGTTAGGCTCGCGCGTAGTTGCAACGGCTGGTAAAGCGTATAACCCGTCTTACGGGATATTTTGATGATCTTTTTTCACAACGACCATCAAAAAAGTATTGTCAATGCTGCTACATCACTAAATCATGTAAACAGTAGGCCGGTGTGTACCTTTAAGTTGAAATTCTTTAGACAAAACCCCATTTACTGACACAAGTTTGGACCTACCCGATAAATATGATTTAAACCAGTCATAAACGGTTCCAGTCAATTTAAATGAATGACTGAGGCGACCAATTAGTAATATGTTGTGGTCGACCGTATTAAACGCTGCGCTTAAATCTAAACATACAAGCAGAGATACGTTTTGTTTGTCCATATTCATTAAAATATCGTTATTGACTCTTAGCAATGCGCTTTCTGTGCTATATCGAGGACGATAGGTGCCAGACGAACTGGGATGCTGGGATGGACGAGCGGATCCAGCAGATTCGAGGTTCCAGTCGAAACAACCCCGAAACAATGCAACCGCGGTTTGTAATCACGATATGACACGGCGTTCCGGGGCATAAATGAGGTGTATGCCAGCGATGGATTAGGGAGGGCGACCGAATGGACTGCCAGGCCTGTGACCAACCGCAGCACCCCCTGGTTTGCACCACACAGTTGCAAGAGACCCGATCTCCAATGTGAGAAGAATGCAGAAGCGCCCTTGCTCTTTCCGTGCAAGAGCCAATTCCTGGTCCAGGTTCGTTGTTTTTCAGTGCGCAACACCAACCATGTTGATTGCCCGATGTACGCAATTCAATTGCGCGTTGCTTTAAAATTGCCGCGTAAGGTGGCACCTGCGCATAGCATGTTAAGTGCTCCACCCAGAGACGTACCAACAACTGCATCTGCATTTCCTTCCATCCTTGGAATGGAGGGGGATAAACTGGAGGTGTGTGCTAGCGATGAGATCACGGAAGACGACCCCAGTGGGCTACGAGGGGGGGAGGGGCGAGACAAATCCGGCCAATGCGTACACCCAACGTTAAAGTATATGGGTGACGCCACGAATTTTGCGCAAAAGTCGGCATTTCGTGCGTACGTACTTCATGGATGGCCTCTAACACTATGAGCAACTATAGTTAATCCAGGTCCTCAATCACAAGTTCTGCAACAGAAACAGAAATTGTTAGAATGGAGTGAATGCACACCGGTTCTGCAAACTTTATCAAGTACAAGTAGGCATATGACTATAAGTAAACATGTGTACGGTACATGTAGCTGTTATTCTCGTTCGGAATTATTAGCACTGCGTACACACACTTATAGGTTGTTGGATAAAAAAACTTGGATTTGGATAAATGAACTAGGAATTGCCAAACGTCAGAGAGGGAGCAGGGGTGGATCTAATAAACATTCGTCTCAACATGTACACCTGCAATATCGACAATTTACACCCGCTGAAAAAGGATTTAAAATACCTGTTTTTGTGTCTAATGGAGAGCGATTGCAATCTATCAAGTTTTCTCCTCGTGAAACAGTTCGCCGTGTTAATGCAGTTAATTTAATCCAGATTCCTATGTGTACTTCGGTAATACGGAGCGAGTCACCGAAACAACTGAAATTTTGTCTGTGGAATGCCCAATCCATCCGAAATAAAACTGCTAGCTTCATCGATTATGTCTGCCATCATGAAATAGACATAGTAGCTGTTAAAGAAACGTGGCTAACGGAACACGATTCTTTTGTCAGACGAGAATGTGTACCAAATGGATATAAAATTTTCGACCATCCAAGAATCCATCGTAAAGGAGGAGGAACAGCCTTGGTCTGTCGTAGTAATCTTACTGTACGGAAGATCCGGACACAAGATTGGACCTCTTTTGAGGTCTCTGAATGGATCATTGGGAACAGCTGTTCATCAAGTTTGCGCCTCTGTATCATATACAGACCGCCTTACTCTACAAATCATCCTGTGACAATTGGTGTTTTTATGGATGAATATGCTCGGTATCTTGAAAGTGGGTAATACTGTAGTTAGTGCATCATCTGGTGCTATACGTAACCTCGGGGTTTGGTTTGATTCCGGGCTTAAGTTGGGGTATCATGTAAATAAAATAAGTAACTCTGCAATTTACCACTTGTACAATTTGCGTAGAATTAGGAAGTTTTTAACTCAACAGTCTACAGAGTCTTTAGTGCATGCCTTTATAACAAGCAAACTAGATTACTGTAATAGCTTACTATATGGTATTTCCAGTACACACATTGGTAAATTACAAAGAATTCAAAATATTGCAGCTCGACTTGTAACCGGATCACCACGTACATGTCACATTATGCCAGTTCTTCAATCCCTTCATTGGTTACCGGTTGTCTATCGTATTCAGTTTAAAATCTTGATTTTAACATTTAAATGTTTAAGCGGAACAGCTCCAGGGTATCTTTGTGACCTGGTGTCTGTTGTTCGTCAAAACAGATATAGTCTTCGTTCAATGAATAGTGTGTTACTGACTCCGGGGAATGTTAAATGTAAAGTTTCATTAGGCGATTGTGCTTTTCAGACCGCTGCCCCTAAACTATGGTCCAAACTTCCAGGTCACATCAGAAATCTTAGGAGTCTTGAGAAGTTCAAAACCGAAGTTAAAACATATCTTTTTAAACTTGCCTTTGATTTATGATTTTTAATCTTAATTAAGTAACGATGATGTAATTAGTTTCGTTTTTAAAATGTGCAGCGCACATGAACATATTTATATGGAATGCGCGCTATATAAATGTAATTATTATTATTATTATTATTAATGGAAATTGTGCACAAACCATTGTTATTAACAATGGTGTGTGCCCAATTTCCATTGTTAGTTGCTTATAGTGTACCAATCTTATAGTGTACCAATCGGTGCCAGCACGGCTCCACGGTGTATACGTATTGTTGCCGACATGATTTGAACACCCCGTCCGCCTGGAAAACGTTATGTATTATGATGTATGTTTTTAAACATGAAGATGTATTCAGTAAAGGCTCGTGAATTCAAGTCAAAAAGCAAGTTTGTCACTGTAATATTGAAAATAGAATTTAAAAAGAAATTAAAATACTTGACTTATTTTTAATCAGTGGAGTAAGTACTTTTAAAGCTAATTACAGATAATTGTTTTTTGGCATGCCATGACAAAAATCATTCACATTATCATATTATCAACGTACAGCAAATCACATTTGTAAAAATAGGATTGAAAAAACAAAAATATTTGAAAAGTTTTGTTTATGCAATTAGAAAATATACATGTAATTTTTGTACACCACTTATACATCACATTCCATACAAAGAAAATTTTCAAAGCTTTTAAGAGAACATTTTATAAACATGAAAGAAAATTTTTACATTTAATTCAAATGTGTGCGATGCCCTTCGTACATATATTTAACCACTGTATGCTGAAAGCTCATATATGGTCAATACTATAGGTTGCAAATCCCAATGTTGGAAAGGACTCCAACAATGTACATGGAAAGGGTATCAGGATTGGAACACCCGTCCGCCGGGAAAACGTTCAGTTTCATCATTATTTTGTAAAAATGAAGATGTATTGAGTAAAGGCCCGTGAATTAAAGTTAAAAAGCAGTAAATATTGAAAACAGAATTTTAAAACAAATTAAAATACTTGACTTATTTTTTAATCAGTGCATTAAGTACTTTTGAAGCTAATTACAGATAAATACATGCATTTAAATTGTTTGTTTTTTTGGCATTCCATGACAAAAATCATTCAGATTATCATATTAAGGATATACATGTATGTTTATCAACAGCAAATCACATTTGTAAAAATAGAATTGAAAGAATAAAAAATATTTGAAAAGTTTTGTTTATGCAATTAGAAAATATACATGTAATTTGCACACCATTTATACATCACATTCCACATATACAAAACAAATTCTTCAAGGTTTTTCAAACAACATTTTATGACCATTTTATTCAAATGTGAGTGACGCCCTTCCTACATATATTTAACCACCGTCTGCTGAAACTCCTATGGTCAATATTATAGGTTGCAAATCCCGATGTTGGAAATGACTCAAACAATGTACATGGGAAGGGTATCTAAAAATAGAGAAATCCACTTGAGGCACGCTATACATTCTCACACAGTTAAAGTACAGGCACAAATTTGGAATCAATCCATGTAGGAATCATTTGGCTCCGACGACATTTTCTCGCGACAAAATGTAAAATTGAAATGCCCAACAACTGCTCGCCAAAAAAATACATACTAGACATGAAAGTGATTGTTTATTGGCTCATGTGGTCAATATGATGGTATTTTCCCACGGAATTTACCAGGGTTGTAGTCGAGTCCATCACAAGTCCCTGGTTCTTAATTCAAGTCACAAGCTATTCAAATGAACTCTAACAAAGGCATTCGTTTGTGCGTGTTCATCCTTTGCTTCTTGTTACTGGGCTTGTGCGGGACTTTTATTGACTCTATATCTGGACTTGTGATGGACTTGTCTACAACCCTGGTATTTACATGCCCTTGGAATAGTTTTTATGACCTTACGAAATGGTAACTACATGTACTAAGAATTACAATTCTGCTTCTCAAATTGGAATTGATTCTAGTCGACTCCAGTGTGGACTCACGCAGTAGTGTTTTGTACGTTCAAGAAAACGATACAAATTTATTGTTTTTAAAAAGCATTTGTTTAGTACACTTGTGGAATAATGGGAAATTTACTGAATGATCCCAAACCTATCTTTTAATAATCTTACAACTTGCAGGTCAAAGACAGTGCACGAATTTGTTTTTGTTACTAGTCGTTGGCTGTGCTCGTACTTGGTAGTGAGTGATCCTTGGTCGATGATAACGAGGCCTCGGTACGTTTGGTCTTCATAGCACTGTTTTCTCTCATCTTAGAGTCTCTGACGGAGCAGACTTGTCGTAAGATGACGGCATAGACTTCATCGCGGTTAATGATGGCACCGAAGACGTAAGGTTTGTCCTCCGCAAACACCCGGATCTCGATGGACATCCCCGAACCAGGGAAGAAGGCAAATGGTTTAACCTTCAAGAAAATTGCCAATGGCATCGAAAAAATAGATGGTATACAGTGCACTATATACCACTTCTGCGGAAGATCAAGGCAATTGAACTCGGATTTCAATTCGGATTTCAATTCGGATTTCAAGGTGTATAGAATGACATATGAGAGAAGGCTATTATGTGACTCCTGATTTCATGGTGTTTTTTTTGTTGCTTTTTTCTCAAATAAATGAATAACAATAGAGTACATATAGCAATAACAAAAGCAGTTCTTACAATGCACATGACACAAAATGTTTAAAAATGCACTTTGCACAAAGCTTTCCTAACAAAATTACAAAAGATAAAAAGTAACCTTTTGATATAAAATGACTTTAATAAATATTTAAAATCACTCTCCGTTGTCGCAGTCATGATGCGACATGGACAAGTGTACCATAAGCACAGAAAATGTGAAAGACTGATGACATCAGTGGTAGTACCATAACCAGTGACTGGCATTTGAAGTGAAAATGCTGAACTAGATCATAGGATATGTTGCAATTGGTTGATATGCGTGTATGAATTCATTATGAAGTAAAATGAGCAGAGCCATTCATGCATTTGTATGCGAGGAGTACCGGTAGTTTTAATGTAATGCGTTTGCTGACCCGTAACCAATGGAAGGTGTGAAGTGAGGGGGTAATATTATGGTGTTTATGTGAAAAACAAATAATAAAAGAGCCAGACAGCAACACTTTGGATGTATTGAGGAAGTTTAGCGATTTGAAAAAATCACTAAAGTGAAAACGTCATCCTTTGTTTGTACCTAAGGAATGGTTCTACACAAAAGCCAGTGAACTGTTTCCCTAAACTTTAGCAATGGATGTTTTAGATTACCAGCTAATGTTTTGACCCAGTTACCCTGGTCACACTATAATTAGTAAAGTAGTCTATTGTGGAAGGGCATATACACATCTTAAAAGCAAACTGTTAATAAAATCCAGACATTATATTTTGTGAAAACCCTTTGGGATGAACAACATCCAGTTCTTGTTGTAATATTACAGTTGGAGGTCACATGAACGTTTGTAGAAGTCACCAATGCGGATGCCAGGTGAGTGGGGAAGTGATGTCAATATTGCGAGGAGAGAACTTTGGCTAACAGGAAAAGAATGAAATGCTGTTATGTTCTCACCTTTTGGACTGTGACAATATCTGAAAGTGGAATTACAACGTGCTTTTCCAACCGATTCTTCAACCTTGTTCGTTCGAAGCACAGAAAGCTGGAAGGGTAAACAAAATAAATCCAACTAGAGCTTCGCGTTTGTGTCTGTTACAAACGCAAGGTGATCGGGCGACATAAACATTCATCAATTGATGACGAGACACTTTTGAAATTGTTTGAAAACTTGAGTTGTTTAATGTTGCAAAAGAAACATTCACATATATATTGCCATGCAGTATTGTAATTCTCAAGACATGACTCTGACTATTCAACAATAACATTGTGTATGTGATGACGTAATTATTGGCACAGTCAATTTCATCATGACGTCAGTATTGTGTGCACAAATTGTTCACGGATCTACTGAAGAACAAGTTCTTACACGTACATGTATATGTGGTGCAAGAATCTTTCCAATATCTATTACAGCTCTCAAGATTTTGTCATTTGAGATCATGTTACGTAACCACCGTGCACGTGATAACGTCATCATTGGTATAGTCATAAAGTCCACATGTGTGGAAATATTTCGTTCCGTAGAACTATGGTCAAATTCCCTACCATTTTGGCTCTATTTGCATTAAAAATGTACAAAATTGCACATGTTTCAGCTTCCGGTTTCAACCGGAAGTTGGGGACACACAGGGATCATGTCAATGTATGATTTGTTCAGTTCATTAAGTCCTATCATCCTGTGAAAGAAGTATTCAAATATATATTATGGTTCTTTAGATATGGATTTTTGAAATATTAAACTTTGAATGTTTGTAATTTGACACCCGATGACGTCACACTTGTATGCACACCTTGGGATGAGGGTTGGTGTTCTTACCAAGTTTAACATTGATATCTTGGTTCCAAGACGATCCAGTATGTTTAACGGTCGGTAGGTTGCCCCCTAAGTGCAAAAACTAAGGTTTTCGTTTTCGCTGAACTTTGACCTTGAATTGACCCCAGAAGGAAGAGGCAAATAAAAATGCCCACCAAAAACCAAATTGTATGCCTTGATCTGATCCATGTGTGTGCCAAGTACGAAGATCCTGGGTCACTTGGTTTTTCAAACGGAAACGTTTTAAAACATGCATATTTTGGTCCTTTTTAGGCTATTATTTGATATTTGATGACGTCTTGACGACGTCACACTTTATGCCATCATGATATTATACATGCTGATGAAATTCTGCCAAAGGGCATACGCCTGTATATAATTTCTTAAAGATCCAGCTTGGTTTGATGGGCGTGGTTGCTCAGTATGTGCAAAAATTGGGATTTTCTCTTAATTGAACTTTGACCTCAAAACTTTAGCACAGGTGTGACCTTTAAGCCTGCCAAATACGAAGATCCTTGGTTACGTGGTTTTCGCGACAAGCATTGTAAAATATGCATATTTTGGTCATTTTGGGTCTGTAATTTGATATTTGATGACGTCACGATGGCGTTACACTTGATGCCATCATATTATACATGTTGGTGAAAGTCTGCCATAGGACCTATGCCTGTACTTAGTTTCTTAAAGATTCAGCTTGGTTTGATGGACATTGTTGCTCAGAAAGTGAAAAAATTAGATTTTCGTTTTCGTTGCACTTTGACCTCAAATGGACCCCAGAAGAAAGGGTCAGATGAAAACGCCCACAATGAGAAAATTGTAGCCCACAATGTGATCTATAAGCCTGCCAAATACGAAGACCCTGTGTCATGCGGCTTTCGATACGGAAACATTTTAAAACATGCATATTTTGGTCATTTTTGGCTTGTAATTTGATACCTGATGAATTATGACGTTACAATTTATTGTATGCACACCTTCACATGGGGGTTGATGTTCCTACCAAGTTTCAAGTTAATACCTTGATCGAATTGTCTTCAAGAAAATCTCTGGAATTGTTAATTCGGAAAAATAAAAAGGAAAAAAAAAGACAAAGAACCAACACAATATCAACAGGTGATCGGAATGAGTTCCGATGACCTAATTACAAATTGACAGAGACACCAATTAAGTCAAATTTTAAATATCACCAAAGATTAAGCAATTTGGAACCGATAAATACGCCTGGCTAATCCTGCCAAATTCCCCCTAATCTCCCTCTCCCCATCCCCCAATCCACCTCCCCCACCTAAACCTTTAACGAATTTTACCTTCTGGTCAAATAAATCCTGCCATTTTTAAGGGAAACAGTTTTCTCTCGAACGACCTGGATGCACCGTTTCCCAGTTTGCCAACCTGTGGAAAAAATGAAAAAGGGAATTCAGAAATCAGTATTTTGTCAAAAATGACAATACCGAGAGGAGTTCGTTTCTGAAATTAATTTTTTTTTAGAGGTGTAAATGATATTATTTGCTTAACAAAGGCAGATTACAGCATTACATAACTAAAGAATAATGTTGATAAATTGCCATTGTAGACATTTTAGCCACTTCATCAGAAAACCTTAAATATCAATGTATCGTTTTTGTGTTGAATGAATTGTAAAAAAAAAAAATCATCTGGAGATGATTTAATTTTTTTAAAAGCACCTTCAGTTGGCAATTTCTCTTACAAAGGTACCATTTTACACGGAAAAAATTAGTTACCATTTCCATCACCACTTTTAGTTGGGTTTTTAACTGCATGTTATTATTTATTATTTTTATTATTTCTTTCTGGTATTCATACCAAGGATTCCTCAATAGTGCTCATTGCACTGTCACTCGCAAGCGTGAGGAAACCCATGAAGAATTCGAATTAGAAATGACCAGAGACATCGGGGAATATCCCCTTGCTCTTTACGAAAGAATGCTCTGGGATCTTTAGAGTGCGTTACCATTACCTAACGCACTGGACCAACGGCTTTTCATCCCTTCCGAAGGATGAAGCAAGTGTGGTTGAGTGCCTTGCCCAAGGGCACAGGTACCGCGGCCGGATTCGAACCCGCAACCCCAAGCCTTCACCCATGATTGCGAGTCAATGGTCCTAACCACTCGGCCACGGTACCCTTTAAAAGCTACTAGGGAGGTTTCGCAAGTTGACGGATACGGTTACGAATACGGATATGATAATGGTAACCGTTTACGTTGATGTACACACTGAACTGGGTTTCGCACTGTGCGAATGTACGTGTACATTTATCTGCTAAATCTGCTCTGCGCTTAGCTTTGTTTTCTGCAGATTTTCCTCACTTTCACGTGGGTCCGACTTATTTAATCCGATCTGTATTCACAGTATATACATAAACAAGAAAAAAATGCCTACAACTTAATAATTCATCCCGGAAATAGCGAAAAATCTGTATAACCGGTATCCGTTTTCATGCTACGCGTATGGAGGCCGATACCCGTTATTCACGCGTATGAAAACGTGTGTACTACGGTTACGCGTCACGAGAAGCGCATAAAGTCATGACGTATCCGTATCGGTATCCGTGACGGTGCGAAACCTCCCTACTATCTCCAAATGCATGAAATGTTGCCAAATACTCATTACACTCGGTGTACATGAACACGGTTTCTTGAAATTACATCAACACCAGGCATGCAACTGTGTTATTACAAAAAAAAAGAGGAAAATGCAAAAACCTCCAACTTTGTTCAGTGTTTTTTAATTTTTAATGGGACAGATGAAACAAAATGAAATCAGCAGATCAGCTTTAAAGTTGCATGCCTGCACCTCAAATAAACTCTTGTATAGACCGAATGAGAGATAATGTCAACAATGTAAACAAAATGAACGGGTTCATGGAATTGTTTGGAGTACTGGGGTATAACGTTGGTTCGTGAATTCAATGTTACAGGCGCTTCACTAAAAACAAAATTTGGTTCCAAAAATACTCCAGAGACTCTTCAGAGGTGGCTCTTGTGGCGAGGACTAATTAACCCTTTGGTGCACAGATTGTTTTCGAACTCTATTGTTTTGGGCATTCGCAAGCGACGGTCCTGTGCACTAAAGGGTTAACTGCATCCCACTTAGTTAAAAAGCGTGATTTAAACTACAGTGAGTTTGACGTACTCAACACAAACAATGAGCGGCGGTTCGGCAAGTACTCCACTTAAACAGCTAGTATCCCCCCGTCCACATTTTTAAAGTTTTCCTGTTTATCATGGAGGTGTATGTGTCTACAACACCATCACAACTTGTTTTCCACAAAAAAATCGACAGGCTTTTGCTTAAAACGCACAGCAGTTCCGACCCCCTTCACCCGAAATTCTGAAACGCTCGAGGTATTTTTTGTTTGTTTATCAACAGGGTTTTGACGTCATCCTGAGAAACATACAAAACGGCCTGTGCAGTATTGAATGGAAAATACACGAAGTGATTGTTTATTATGCCTGTTTTGTCCTTGTAATTCAAAATACAAACGTGAAAAACACTTCATGTAATATGACAACAATCTACTATTACCTGTTTCTCAGGATTGCGTCACGGGGTCACGCGCAAATCATAAATACCTAATGAGCGTTTCAAGAAATCGCGAAAATCTCATTTTCGAAAAGCGCACTTTTGCTTGCAATTTATCCACTTAAAACCCACAATTAAAAAAAATAAAAAATCCACGTCGGCAAGAGGGATGTTTGGTCTATCGAAAAAAGCCTAACTGCTAGATTTTCCTTCAAGGGGGATTCTAGCTCTTTAAGTCTATCATGCTTTGCGTGAGAGGTATTGTTTCGTCATTTCACTTGCAGGCTATTGAGCTTGTGTGGATTACCACACACATGCGTTTTCGGTATTGTTTTGTGAGTCAAATGCCCCATTAAGGGAGCGTGTCTAGATTTTCTGGAAATTTGATCTAGATCTAACTTAACCCTAATCAATATGATTTTACATACACCCTAGGGAGTTAGGATAAACAATCATATAAAATACATCCTAAAAAAATATTCATGACAAGAAAACCCAAGTTAACGTCTTGGTCATAAGTAGTGATACGAAATGATGTCGCGCTGTTACCAGAATTCGAAATCGACTGACATGACTAAAGTTAGCTTTTCCGACTATATTTCACAGCAGCTGTAGCATAATTTTTACTCACATTCGAACCTCCCTGTAAACTATCCAAATGCACAGGATCAGTATTTCGACTGGAAAAAGACTTAATGACACATTTTTTGAATGACAGAAACGATCGATTGAACGCTTATGCGATATGCATGTCGTGCGATCTTTTCCGTACGTACCGGTACCCGTACCTAATCCACAAATCCACATACAACGAATGAATCTCATATTCAGTCGTTCCATGTGGAATATGTGGAGCGGAAACCAGTCTAAATCGCAACAAGACAGTGCCACTAATGGCAGAAATTATAGCCGGGTGTACATCAGCCCTTTGTAGCGAATGCGCGTAAATTAAGCCAGGGTACCGGGCTGCTTTGCGCCAACAAAATTCAAAGTCGAAACCATCCCTAATTTTTACGCATACGCTGGTGTGGCGGTGTGTTCATAACTGTAATTAACACCCTGCTGTCCGCTTTCGATAAATTAGTTTACAAAAAAATCTGTGGTTTTTTTTACGATATCTCCGGAAATATGCGGCCCAGAAGCGTGGGAGTTTTAGATTCGTAATAAGAAAATTATGACGGATGTTATAATGTAAAAATCTCGGGACCCATCAGGTAATCCCGGGGAATTATGGGTAAAAAAATGTGATCTGGTCACACTCCTTTAAGCACGTGTTGCGCCTTTTCAAACGCAGACGCACAGCAAAACACCACCGAGATGCCTTAATGTTGACTCCCAAAATGGCGGTCTAAACACGTGTGGAGTGTTCATCTTACCTGGTAGAGGGAGTTCCTCTGGAGGCAACGAAAACATCTGAAGGAAATTTTCTTGACTCTCATCTGGGGCTGTATCCGTGACAACGCCAGATATGACATACTGAAAAGGAAAACAAAATACATGTATAAGTAAGAATTTTATGCTACCAAAAGACCGACTTTCACCAAATGTACTGTTTTCATAAAAACAAAAAATCATGATTTCAATTGCACTTACTATAGTACACGGAATATTATTGTCGAGCAAAACTTCCTGAATGAGACATTTTAACGTGCGTGACGGATGATCACCCATACCTTCCTCCTTTAACTCCCGCTGACTGCAGTTGATAACAAAGTATACATCACAACCTACTACATAATTTGGACTATATAGCTGCATGTACCTTACCTATTGTCCTTAGGTTTGTAAAAATGGTTAGTTCTCATCACAAAAGTGTCTAATATCTTCATCCTTTAATTTATATGATGAACAAATCTAAACTTGCAACAAAGTCAATAACAGCCACAATATTCCCAGAGTACAGAGTTTCTCCTGTTTTGCTGATTTTTGCACCCAATTAAATAATCCAATAATTTGTGACCCGCTCTGCAAAAAAGAAACACAAGTCGCGCTGGCTAGTATTCTTTTTGCGACCATAAAAAGAAATCTGTGGCATTTCTATGCTCATTAAAATACCTAAACACAAAAGAAATTCCAGGCGTAACAGACATTCCTGGGGGAACACAGACATTCCAGGCGGTATCTGGGCACCGCCAGGAATTTCCATTGTTTTGGTATTTTATTGAGCATGGATTTGCCGCAGATTTCTTTTTATGGTCGCAAAAAGAATACTACCCAGCGCGACTTGTGACTCTTTTTTGCAGAGCGGGTCACATTTAGTAACACCCACACTCAACATAATTTTTCCTTGCTGTATTTTTCCGAATTTACTCCCAATAACATGGGAATTCCAATTCATGGTCTGTAACACGCTGGTCAGAAACAACTATCACTTATTTCACACGTTTCATGAAATGTTTTGTACGTGTACATGTATAGGGGTCTGTTTACAAAAAGGGGTCACCAATTTGTGACATGGGAATAGATTTCTGAAGTTTTAGCACATACTGAAATAAATCAGCCAGTATTAATCTATGGAGTTTAAAGATTACAAGAAAATACTTTGGGTGAAAAATGTGAATCTTTGAGGTAATACAAGTCATGCAAAACAAAATTGACTCCTTTATTAGAGTGTCTGAAAACGAGGTTTTAAATGTAACATGCAATGACACCACGGTTACATTCACCACCACTTTTTTGGCCTTGTCTTATGTCGGCCCGACAGATGATTACGATAAAATTCAAAAGGCATGATTATCTTCAGAATACATGCATTACAACACACTTTATTTAACTGACATAATGCTCATAGTTTATTGTAAATCTATTTGAAGAAACTTTTGAGGTGGGCCATGTCACAAATTTGGGGTTCTTGGAGTCATGTCTTTAAAAATTAATAAAAAAATTCTTCGATCGAAATCCCGCAATTTTGTCTGTAGTATCAGGGGCGGATCCAGGAATTTTTCCAGGGGGGAGTTTCTGCCCGTCAGATTTTGTTATATATATATATATATATATATATATACATATATATATAAAGTACATGGACATCTTTTTCTTGCGTGAAAATGGACGTATAATATTAACAATAACATACTTTGACAAGATTTTCCATTTTTGTAAAAATGTATTTGTCAAATTTTTTTTTTTAAGAGCAGGGGGTGGGGGTGGGGGTTTGACCCCAACCGCCCCCTCCCCCCTGGATCCGCGCCTGAGTATATCTTCTAGGATAGGGATCTTATCTATACATGTATAAATTTTGTTCTACTAAATAAGGAGGATTAAGGAATAGTGATTAACATTTTTAGCCAACTACATTGGTGACCCCTTTTCGTTAACAGACCCATGTACATGTAGGCCTATATATTGGGTATTACCAATCTTTATCTGGAATGGATGTTTTAGAAATAAGTGCAGGTTATTTCAGGCCACTTGAAATTTCGAAAATCTGGTTGACAGATATTTCAAGATGTCTGCACTTCATTACATGAAACAAACAATAATTCAACACCTTTTATTTGCTCAACTGAGTTTCTCCCCTCTGCATTTTGCCGATACATGTATGGGATACAACATAATTTAATAATGCCCGAATTATACCTTTTTCCTTTTTTCCAGTGTTTTTCTCCTCTCTTTCTCGGCATGTGTAGGCAGTGACTGCCACATGACGTACGTGCTGTCATATTTTGCTCTCACCCGGGGAAACCTTCCGAAGACATTATCCGTGATGAATAACTTAATGCCAAGATACATCCCTGTACGTTTTTAAGCAAACATGTACAACATAAAATATTAAAAAGTAAACAAAAACCATTTATTATTATTGTGGGGTGTTATGGCCGAGCGGTCTAGTGCGTCGAACTTAAGTTTGTGTGATAGTACTAGAATGTAGGTTCGATTCCGGGCCGCGACGGGTTGTGGCACCTGTGCCCTCGAGCAAGGCACTCAACCACACTTGCTCCCATTCCTGTAAATGGCGGTTCTCCGCTGTTGGATGTGGTAAAATAAATAAATAAAATAAATAAATACACTTGAAAATATGGTAATCAGAATAAAAATTTGAAAATTGAAAATTGAAACATGCAATTTCACCAGGCAATGCCACATATATGAGTGCCACATATATGAATCCCAGAACTCCATTGACAGCCCAAAACGAATATGTAATGTCCGTGATGCGTGACTATGAGTGTCTTTACTGAGCGTGTTAACCGGAAATGCTTTAAAACCATTAGGCCCATCCTTCTATAGTGGAAACAGGGGGGATAATTTGATTTTGTATTTGATTTGATTTTTTTAGGTTATTGCCCGATCACAGAACACAGAACATGTTTACTTGACAACACATGACAATACAATACAAAACAAGCAAGCGATCAAGCTATTGTTTGTGCTATATCATGCGACTGGCCCAAACAAACCTGCTGCAATGAAGAACCACTCCCCTGGTAGGATGATAGAACCAATGAAAGCACACAGGAGACCAGTGTAAAGCTGCTGGGTGGCCGCCGGGTTACCCCACATCACTAAACTGCAATGAGAAAAAAAAACACAGTGAGGTTGTCAACTTGAACATTTGGGGCCAAACCAGAGCTGTTTAGCAGCCGACTTTGTGCTAACGGAGGTTCCGGTTATTTAATCACTGCTTAACGTTTGCAAGTTTCAGAGGCAAAATTTGCTAAACACTATGCAACAATGCCTTTCATTTTGCTTTCTGTGCATCGTTTTGTGCATAATATTCTTTGAGTGGGACTTGCCATTCACTTCTTGCGTACAAAATGAATTGAGGGCTCCAAATACATTTTTAAAAACTTTATCCTTAAATGAGAATTATACCCAATAAACAAAAGACATCGTGCTATTAAAAATAGTGCAATTCTGACATACCGGTACATGTATTGTTATGTAAAGAACAACAAAGACGACCCAATTAAAAACAGATACGAACTTCTAAAGGGAGCACCCCACTAAATATGCAGAGATCTTTGTGCCGAGCTCATGAATATTTTGTAGGCCCTCAAATTTTTCTATATTAGAGAGAGAGTTGAGAGCTGAACGAGTATGATCCACATATAATATACATGTAGTGTAGAAATTGCCGATCATCATTTTTTCTTTCAACTGTTAGTAATTTTGACAATCCAGCTCGTAAGTGGCCATATTTTTCCCAGTAGCCTATGGGACTTTTTCTAAAATGGAGACTGATGAGTCTCTTGCAGGGGTAGGCCTGCAGTAGTTTTATTTCAAGTGGAAATTAGTGAATAAATGTGATGGACCCCTCTATAAAATTGAACACAATTGAAAACGTGAGAGTTCAAGGGGTGTCTTGCTTGTTGTCCCGAGATGCTGTGAGAGTTCTAAGTATTTCTCGATACTTTTTGAATATTGGGCATTTAACACTAGCTGTTTCCTGTGGGAGCCCAATTTAGTGGGGTGCACCCACAAGGAACGACATTAACAGCAATGCCTTATTGTCATTGGCCAGAGAATGACATTTTTGCATAAAAGTCTTTTGTGCATTCCTACGACAGTACATGTACACGAAAAACGTGTAAGCAAAAACATCATAAGTTTGTATACAATATGTTTTTTTCAATGGGTCATATTTCTTGTTCTCTATATCTGTATATAAACAATAAGGATGAATTGCACTCCTTTAGCATATTGTTTTTTGTTGTCTGGGTATACATGTATACATGTACATGTCCTTTAACACCACTGATCGTCCGTTAAATCCAGTTACTGTAATTTAAATTAGGTCCCGAGAGAAAATGCTTTTTCCATGGTTGGTGACTGTTATTCCCATTCATTTGTACCATAGGGCAATCGAGGTACTACAGGTAGGCCCATATGTTGTTCCAAATGACATTGATGCGCACATACCCAGCAAAAATGTCAAACCCGCTTACTGACTCATGAGAAGGATTAATTTTAGAAAGCACTTTGTCTGAAAAGCATTCCTCTATGTTTTACAGGTACAAATGTACCGGTACATACATGTACATGGCCAGTTTTGCAGGCTTATATGTGACTTGGGGCCATAATTTATATAAAAAAAAGTATATCATTTGCAAGATGAAACTTTTTATACAGATTCCTTGAAAAGGACGTTGGTAAACTAGCCTGCAGAAATGTCAGCTACATACGTGTAGATTCATCATCAATGCTTAGGAAATCAAGTTTTTTAATGGCACAGCACCGTAACCGGCTTTGGTCAGTTTGGTTCGCGTATGGAATTCATAAAATATTCCTACAAGGGATGGGAATTCACTATTAATTCAGAAACCGGTTTGCAATTTATTCAAGTGTCAGTTAACTGTTTAATCGTTCGGCCCGACGCTAAAGATTGTTACTGGTGTTTATAGATGCATGTGCAATGTACAAAACACCCCTAGGCCCCCAAAATAACTATAGAACCTTTATCTGGTCAAAGTTTACTACGACCCCATGTGAATTTATTTCAATTCCGTGAAGTCATTGCAAATAACCCTCTGAAAACTACTGTAAATTCTTTAAACAGCTAGAACCGACCCCCACCCCCCCCCCCCCCCCATCCACATTTTTACTGTTTATCATGGATGTGTATGTGTCTACAACACCATGACAACTTGTTTTTCACAAAAAAATCGACGGGCTTAAAACGTAAAGCAGTTCCGACCCTCTTCACCCGAAATTCTGAAACGCTCGAGGTCACTTGGTTTGTTTATCAACAGGGTTTTGACGTCATCCTAAGAAACATACAAAATGGCCTGTGCAGTATTGAATGGAAAATACACGAAGTGAATGTTTATCATGCCTGTTTTGTCCTTGTAATTCAAAATACAAACGTGAAAAACACTTTATGTAATATGACAACAATCTACTATTACCTGTTTTGTGAAAAAACGGTGAAATTGTGGCTCACAATGAAGCTCTTTTGAAGTAAATACTGGTGCATTGCGACGGGTGGTTTTGTCACGGAACGAACGGCATTCACAGCGGTCTGTGTACAGCATGGGACGGTTCACTGTGGGCGTAGTACCCACGTGTTTGAACATCGGCCGCTACAAGTTGAATGAGCGACTAATTTTTCCCTCTCTTGGTAATAGAAAAGAAAATCTTTTTGCTCTTTTTTTTCCATAGTGTCTGGTAAAACATACAACCACGCAGCTACTGGGCATATCTCTGGCTTTTTGGACCAACAAAATTCCTCAAAAAACACCATCTAACAGAAACGGTTTTCCAAGTTTTTTGCGTGTAAACGTATGGAGCTAACAATCGTGTTGACTTCTCTTTCTCAGGATTGCGTCACGGGGTCACGCGCATATCATGAATACCTAATGAGCGTTTCAGAAATCGCGAAAATCTCCTTTTCGAAAAGCGCACTTTTGCTTGCAATTTATCCACTTAAAACCGACAATTAAAAAATAATAAAAATCCACGTCGGCAAGGGGGATGTTTGGACTATCGAAAAAAGCCTAAATGGTGGATTTTCGTCAAGGGGGATTCTTCCTCTTTAAGATTGGGTCTCATTTCAACGTTCGGCAAAACCGGTTTTTCAAATTCTTTTTCAGGTTAACCGTTTAAACGTCCCATCCCTAATTCCTAGCATTATACATATTCTGTTTCTTAAGATTAAAATTGATCCAGGGTACAAGTAACTCTGTCACTAGTTAGCAACTACACGTATGGAGGATACCTCGGCAGATGATTTCTTGGACTTTCATCCAGTTTGGATGTGGAAGCAAAAAGGTTGGTGTAAATTACTGCATTGCTTTATGAAACCAGATATTAAATTAGTTTACAAAACATTGCTGGTTTTTTGACGGTATATCCTTGAAATATACGGACTGAGAACGCAAAATTTCAGAATGGTAATTAGGAAAATATGACAAATGGTATATTGTATCAAAATCTCAACACCCATGGAAAAAAATGGGATCAAAAATGTGATCTGGACACGCTCCTTAAATTTGGATACATGTAATTTTAATCTTGTCATGTTTTGCTAACTTACTTTTGCAGTTTTTCCAGTCCATCTGCCAGTGACCCCATGTAATTTTGGACTCGACGTGCGACCAACAACACAAGTTGAAACTTGTCTGACAAACCCAGTTGTTTGTCCGCGTCGCTATTCTTCAAAGCAAAAATAATCAATGTCATGCTTGGGAATTACCCATAATTTGAAATCAATGCCCATTGGCTCAATATTTAAGGTAATAATATAAAGTGCCAAACTTAATTATGTTACCACAAAATAGGTTAATGAACATTAACTTCCTTTGAAAGGTGCACTGGTAACTTAAATTTAAAATACCAGGGGTCGATTTCACAAAACTCCTCTTATCTTAGAATCGATCCTAGGATTTAAGAAGAGTTCGAGCTCTAATTCGTAACTATTTTCCATTTTTTCCGACTATCTTCTTATGCCTATGAACTAGCATCACCAATTGTTATCTAGGTAACTTCAGTCTGCACTTTTCCATTATAAAACCGGCTCTTCAGTACTACGACAGAATTTCGGTGAAAGTCACAAACAGGACTCGCACGTATCTGCACTGGGCAACGCGACAAAAGCCTACACAGTTCGATTGCACGGTAGACGGCAATCGGCAGACGCCGTGAGCATGTATGAATGCCGTGAGTGACCACTAACGGCGGTGTGGAACATCGACTTTAAGCAACTATAGCCGGAAGCGAACTCTTCACTGCTCTGTCCTTTCAGAGTGTCCTCTCTCTCTTTCTCAAGGTACAAATATTTCCCCAAGCCGAGTATTTCTTTGTCATTTTCAGAGTTTACGGCCACTATCATATGCTGTAATCAATAAAACAATTAAATCTATATGTTCCTTGTTTTTCGACTCATTCATTATAATCAAACTATTTTTCATTCGTATGAGCGAAGCGAAGGAGAATGAAACGCGTCTTTTACAGGACGAGTCGCAACTGCTTATAATATATTTATCAACGGCTGTACCATGTTTGTTACCAGTACCGAATACGACAGCCGTCGGGAAAACGGCACGACATTACAAATCAAAATGGCCGACTTTGTAGTGTCGTCTGCTTGGCGTTATACCCAGCACGATATGTGGCAAAGGGACTCCCCCTAACGCCCCTATACCTCAACACACTTCCCTTTTGTTAACGCACCAATCCCCCTTAAAAACTGAAAGGAATTCCTTGGAAATTCCTTGGAAATTCCTTGGATGTTTGAGACACAATGGGGGAACAATGGTAGGGGAGATACCCTCTGCCACATATCGTGCTGCATATGCTTGGCGTAGTGCACAGTGACGCATTTTGTCGGCAGTTATAAATGGTAAATAGCGTGAAAAAAATGCAGGTCGATGTACTTGAACTTGAACCTAGATGTACATGTAAAGTCCCCGTCACACTTATTCGGAATTAGCAGGAATCAAGCAGAACCAGCCGGAATGAAAAAAAATTCAAATTTCGTGCCACATTCGGGCGGGAATTTCAAACTGACAAACATTCTTACAGCTTTGTAATGCCGTTCGAATACTTAGATTGCGCTTCGAACCCGCCTCGAATGATTCTTGCACATTCCGGGTGTATTAGCTTTCGAATGCAGTTCAAATGTAGTTGGAACACAGTAGGAATACCTAGAATGCTGTTAGAATGCAGTAAGAATATTAAGAATGCACTTTGAATGCCGTACGAGTGCGGTTCGATTGCTGCCCGAATACCACCCGAAGTCTGGTCGGAAGATGCCTCGAATGCTGTACGAATTCACATCAAATGCAGTCAGAACGCATCCTGGAATTGCCGCCGAATATGTTTCGAACGTCTAAGAATTCAAAGAGAATGCAGCTCGAATACTTTTAATGTACTTAGAATGTAACACGAATGTCCCGAGTGTATATACCAAGAATGCCACCGGAATGGTCCCCGATGGGGTATAAAACGCTGCCGAATCTAGCATTTTTATCAGTCTTAGCCCAGACACCATAGAGTATGTACCCCCTGAGGCCTGGACCATGTTGCTTTGCGGCAGCTAGCCGCGTTAATATGCGATTCGGTGGTGTTCTGAATTACGTCCCGACTCATTCAAGGGCCAATCGGGACGTTCCGACTGCATTCGAGCGGCAATCGAAATATTCAGAAGGCATTCGACGTGCATCCCAGCTGAACTATTATAATATCGAAATAGATTCCGGCAGCAATCGAGATGCACTCGAGGTGCATTCCGGCTCATTTGAGGCACATTCGGGACATTCTGGCAGGATTGCCATGGCTTGCCATTTCGATTTTTCCCTCGAACGCGATCAGAATGTTTCGAATTCTGTTGGAATGCCGTAAGAATATTTATAATGCAGTTAGAATACACTTCGAATGGCGTTCGATATTTCTCCTCTTCAAATGCACCTTGAACTTTTTGAGCATGAGCAAAACATTTGGGCCGGCCACAAGAATGGGCCCAAATGTTTGGAATGCACTCAGAATGCAGTCATAATTTTTAGAATGCACTTGGGTCTTTCCACAGTAATGGGGTACATTTCTGTCACATTCAAGATCTTAGGTCCTAGTTCACTTCAAATGTCTTAATTTTATCTTTAAATTATCAAGCTAAACTGAGAAAATAACTTTTTTACCAAGGAGTACGAAAAATAGTCCTACAACATACATTTGTGAAAACCGCGTGCACAAATTTTACCATTACGCATGTAACAAAGACGAAAACAAATGTCACAAAATGGTCTGTCCACGTTACATACGTAGGCCTAATAGGACAATTAAATTTGTACACAAGCTTTTCAAAAATGTATGTTGTGGCAACAATTTCTTACCTTTTTGGGAAAAAGTTCTCCTGAGAACAAAACAAGGACATTTCTTTAATTCTGAGATAAACTAAAGACATCTGAAAGGAATTATTGACTTATTTTTGAAATGTACCCCATTACTGTGGACAGACCCACTTCGAATATCCCGGAATATACGAAGAATTTTCATTCCGACGGCATTCCGGCTCATTCCGCCTCTGTGACTAGGGTAAAATAAGGCCTATCGTTCGGTTGTACAAAACTGCACACTCATCACATCGCGCGCACTACAGCACGCGCGCGCGCATCACAATTAAGTAACTTTCAGTAGCTGTGCTTTTAACACAGCATAGTACAAAGTGTACATTATTTCATTTTTTTGTTTTTATGGATACATTATGCCGAAATCCGTGCTTTACGTGTGTAAACATCGAGAAACCTAGGGCTACAGCAAGTCATGTCTTCACGTTGATGGACACAAAAATGCCTCAACTTTTTTCGGTAAGTGCTTTTCTGCGATTTAAATTACGACTCATTTTCAAGAGAATTTCGCCTATCGCGGCAAAGGAAAATTCCGTCTACTGCCGTATGCCGGGCTAGCTTTGCGATCTGTCACTGCATAATACCCCATGCATTAGTACAGATAAGACGACCCAAAGATCGATCTTAGGAAGAGTTGGGCCATGTTGCTATGGGAATTAGGACGAATTGAACGCATCTTAACGCGTTGTGAAATCGGCCCCTAGTCTACAATGAACTTTAATACTAAAGTGGTTAAAGGAGCTCGTTCATATTTTTTTCTTCAGAAAATAGATTTTCTTTTAACCTAATTAACCATTATGTGAAATACCGATCCCTAAAATGCTATCCACAGGAAGAAAAAAAGGCAATCTACATTTTGAATGTGGAAGAGATATCCCTGGAAATATAGGTATTGATAGGGCGCAAAATTTTAGAATGGTAATGAGAAAGAAAAATGGCACGTGACATATGGTATCAAAATCCATACCTGCCAACGTACATTGCCGAAAAGAAAAGAAATCGGAGTGTTTGTAGTGAAACTTACAACGGTCGAGTTGGTTCAATGGTCAGGTTGACCGAGTACTGCACCACAGATATCTATTAACAACAAGATAGGAAACGACTGTGTTATTGAATGGCACATCACCGTATCCGGTTTGGGGCGGTTCCGAACGTGTGCGCGTGCGTAATATTAAATATTTATGTAATTTATGTTTGATCTCATGACGTCAAAATTAACATACCCAGAGAAAACTTTTTTAAAACGGCCATCTTGTTTTTCACCAGTGTGGCGCGAATTTCGGGCTTTTTATGCTGAAAATATACTTTAACCTTACCATGGAGCTATAAAGGTGATGTAGTTTGAATATTGTATCTAATTGAAGCAATCTCTTGACAAAATATAGAATCTGCCGGGATAATGCAAGGTTTATTTAAGATAATTTCGACCGTCGTCGCGACGGTATGGACTCCAATTACTGCATACTACATAGCGGACGGAGTCTGGGATATGAAGTTCCAAAAACATGGCACTAACTTTATAAGAAAGGTTTTCAAATTGTCTACCTTGTGCTGGAAGCCTATGTGCACACAAGGTTCCGTGTGTCCTAATCTCTGGCATTGACGGGTTTAGAAATACCCTACACATCACCAAACTGCTTAACCCGGTGAAAAATGGCAAAAAGTCACGCTAAATTGTGCACAGAAATACCAATATACGTAAGCAGCTTAGCAACCAAGTTCGTTCATCCTTCTGTGTACGCGTACGCGCGCGTGCCAATACAGCGCGCACGTCGCGAATGGGGCTTTGCGTACACTACCCCTAATCGCGTGTGCGCATCGCGCGTATCCAAACTTGAGGACGCGACGCGAGTCACGCGGCAGCAGCTTTTATCTGTGCGCATGCGCGAAAACCCATGTAGAAGTGCCCAAAATCATGCAAATGAGGTTGCTTAAACCACGCAAATATGCAAATACTTATGGAAATGTGCCCAAAACTATGTAAATGAGGTGCCCAAAACTATGTAGATGAGGGTGCCCAAAACTATGCTAATGAGAAGGCGCGTTTATGCACGTACGGCCTCCGTTTCCTATCTTGTTGTTATAATAGATATATGTGTACTGCACCTGTTTTCATGTACACAACACATGCAGCGCACGCGAGGAGTCAGGTCAAGTCGACCGTTCCGATTGTTCCGATTTTCAACACTTTTAACACTTAAAAATCGGAACAAACACAATAAAATTAGACTAGTTGGCAGGTATGAAAATCCCAACACCCATGGGAAAAATGGGGTGGATATGGTACTCAAAATGTGATCTGGTGCTCCTCTAAATGTCATGCAAATACTCCTACATGTATTCACATGCACTGTTCAAGATTTAAAACGGTCCCACACATGATTGAGTTTAAACACAAGTTATTAAATGTAACGCATACATGTACATGTAATGTGTTACATTTAACAAACAACCTCAGCCTAAATATTCTTTTTCCAATGTCAAAGTTTACTAACTCGATCAGGAAAAACAATTAAAAATAAAACTTTCTAATTCTCTCTAAGCTTGAAGGGCCCACAAAGCGTAGATAGAATTGTTATCACTTATTACAAAATCGATAGCAAAAAAATGTTTCTTCGTGTTCAGATTATCGAAACTCAGATTTGTTTGTACCAGTATTTAATTTTGTTAATATGCCAATATCAAATTTCATATTCACAAGTAAAGGCGATACCACATAACTCACATTATGTTCTCCCAAAACTTCTCCCTAGGATGTGGCCCAGTAAATATGCCTCTTTTTGCAGGAGTACTGCATGCAGAGTTTAATCAAGAGTATGGTCAAACCTTGGGATTATTCACATATGTAACAGTAATTACAACATATGTACTACATGTACATGTATCAGGAACTGGGACCTACATGTAATAAAATATTCCTATATAGAGGTTCAACTGTCCTTTCTTCGTACATGTACATCAAATACAAAAGCGATTTTTGTTTCTTGTAGTAAGATAATATTTTTTTCATAATGCAAAGACCGAGTGTGAATTAAGTTTGTACACACCTGCAAAATATTTGAGAAGAGGGGTTTTTATTTCAATGAATGCATCTAAACGGTACTGTCTATTCATTTTTTTCAACATGAAATCAGCACAGCAAACGAATAATACAAACAATGACAGAGAAAAACAAAGCTGGTTTAATTTACCTCCTCCTCATCGGCATAGGGCAAAAGTGAAAACTTGATTGCAAATCCCCTATTTTACAAGAAAATAAAATGGCAAAAAGGAAATTATCAGACGAGGTAACTTAAAAGTGTGTATACACAAATGTATGTCTTAAAATTCCCAGTACATCATTTGCAGCTACCCGAAATTTTATTTCATGATTATGAGTTTACAAGAAAAACGACTAAAAGTGTTGATAGGCCTATAGCAATGGTAACAAACACCACATAATTTTGTGTTCGTGTAAAATGGTAGGTACCTACATGTATACCATTTTCAATATACATGTACGTGTGAGTCTTTCCATGGTAAAAGGGGCATTTTGGCAACACAGACCATACATGTATTTTCCAGAAAATACCTTTGTCTGGTCTCAAATAGTGTGACAATATGCCTTTCTAAAAACCCTGTGTACAAATTTCCAATATACGCTTGTACCGGGACGGCCTAAAATGTAACACAAGTGTCCGTCTCGGTTACGAGAATATATTGGAAATTTGTACGCAGGGTTTTTGGAAAGGCGTGTTGTCACACTATTTGTAACCCTTTTTGGGCCTAAGTTATCTCTTCAGAACAACTGAAACTTATTTGTTTTATTTTGAGACCAGACATAGGTATTTCCTCGAAAATATGGTCTGTGTTGCAAAAATATTCCCTTTACTGTGTAAAAGAGGTTACCTGCATGTGTATATACTAGGTATTGGACGTTTATTAACAGGTTAACCGTTTAACCGCAAAAAAAAAACAATTTAAAAACCGTTTTTGCCAAACATTTAAACGAAACCCAACTTTAAAGAATTTTCAATAGTTTTATCATGGTTGTTTGTAATGACTTCATGAAAGTGAAATAAATTTGTATGGGGTCGTAGCAAAATTTGACCTGATAAAGGTTCAATTAATATTTTGGGGGACTAGGGGTATTGTGTACATTGCACGTGCATCTGGGTAATTCCTAAAATTAGGGGTCCAAAAGTGCGACATGCTTTTAAAGATTTTCAAGTGTGTTTAGTGATTGAAAGTGGTTTTCCAGTAGAAAATATTTAATTTTATTTCCATAAATGACGCTTAAATTTAACGTTTGTGTGTGGATAAGGCACCAAGGTTAATGCAAATTCATTCTAGAGCTAATTTTTATTGGCGTAGGTAACCTGGGACACCAAATTCCTATTCAATATAATGGAACAACTCATGAGCCTTTATGGTCTTTTGTTTCAAATATTTGTCAGTAATAACAGAACAAAACATTCCAGAAATTGGTGCGGTCCCCTGTAATCATAGGCCACAGTCTATTACTGAGAATCTGTGATCATGGGTGGCCAATTTTGATGCACAGGGTGTCGTACATAACTGGGACACCAAACATTTTGGACCCCTAATTTGGAGAATTACCCATCTATAAACACTAGCAACAATATTTTATGTCGGCCGAATGGTTAACAGCTCGCGACACTTGAAAGAATTGCAAACCGTTTTCTGAATTAACCGTAAATTCCCACTCCTAATATATACACGTGTATAGGGCTTGGGAATCGACGTCACGACACCATCATTGACGTCATTCTCGGCCGCCATACTTCAAGGTAGCGAGTGGTTGCTATGCGAACTGGCGTGCAGCCTCGTCAAGTTTAAATGCGTGCGGCGCCCGCGCGATTCCATATCACGCAAACAACGACCAAGTAATTTAATTCAACATGTCGCGGCGCGGCGCGCGCGTCCTGCACGCGTGGGAACAAAACAAGCTGAACGTATTGTTAAACTTTAGTGCAAAGTGCAAACAAATAAAACTAGTGCTCAATTTACGAGGGTGGACCAAATGTTTGGCCTAACTAAGCCTTCGTCAGGGTGGTTGTGGGTCTTTGTACTACAGTTTAACAGTGATACGCAGCTGCCATTGCTTATATCTGAACGTACATCGCGCATGTTACTGCCAACAAACATGGCGAAAACCACTGCATTGTGACGTTGCATGACATCACATTCCCAAACCCTATAGGAAGGTTGCAATGGTGATTAAAGCTGGCAAACATGGACATGAGACCAACAATTTAAATCTGTGTCACAACCTTATTTCTATATACTTATAATAATAGCTAACATAATTTTATAAAGTTAACAGATGAAAGGATTATCTTTCTTAATGAATATTATATTGATGTTTTCTCGAGCAGCGATTGAACACCTGAAAGTGAACATCTTGATCATTTGTTTCCCTAAAAGGTAAAGGCTCTTTAAAAGGTTTTATATTTAGTACTAGATCACACATTTTGCAATAAATAACCAATTTCAAGATATGCTTGATATTTGCGAGTCTTATACTTTTGATTCAACTAGTTAAAACTTGGAAGTATGTATCAAAATGATGCAAGAATGCAGAAAAGTGTAATGCGACTGACTGTGGAAATGCCCACATAAATGCCAAGGTATTAGCCAAATGCTCATTTTCTTTTTTTTATGCAGTGCTAAATTTAAATAATCACCAAGTGCTCAGGATTATAGCAACGTTTGTAAAACGTTTGGCCATAATACCGTTGACCGACAGCTAGAACTATGTGCATCATACATACTTTGATATAAAATAGCTCTTGGTGAGATGCCAGAGTGCCAGAGCCAATATTAATGAAACTAGCCAGCCTTTACTCACGGCATACACATAGATCTGCGAAAATGGAACAAAACACAAATTTACACTTGTTGCAGAATTTATAATTTTACTCATACAATATTTTATTTGCTATAGCTGTACTCTAAAGTTACCAGCTTTTTCTGTGCTCTTTTAAGTCATTGCTTAATGGGACATATCGGCTTTGTTTGGCTATTTTGGGCTCGAAATAGACCATACATGATTCTGAAAGTCTTTCCGAAATAGACTGAAGATAACCTTAAAAAGAAACCACTAAATTTGGCCGTTTTTGAGCATTTTTTAAAGCAATCAAGGTCACGTGATTTATCCGAACCAGATTTCTGGTTCGGATAAATCACGTGTCATTGGAGTTAGTTTTATTTCCAGCCGTATGGCCGTATTTCTTAGTTTATTCTGCGAGTTTATTACTGCAGTACTGCATCAAATTCAGCTCTAGGCTGTTTTTTTTCCCCAAAATATTTGCGAGTACATGTATGACAAAAGAGACAAATTAAAGTTAAACATAACTTCAACAAATTTAACATAAAGTCCGAGGAACTAAGCAAGTTACACCGGACAATGTGACATTTAGCCTCAAGGCACACGCTGGGACCGATGCAGTGCCGTGGTTCGTGCAGCCAGACCACCGGATGTGTTTCGTCATTAGGTGTTTTAGTCTGTACACCTACTCTATCTGTATTCCCGAAAACCTGACTGCTGCGAGAGGGCGTATTCGCGACTAACTGCTAGACCCGATAGACTCATTCCTACATGTAGTCTCATATCACCAGATCGTGTTGTGCTATTGACCGTCTGGAGAATTTGCTAAAATTTTCCGCCGAAAAAAAAGAGGGAAATAAGTGCGCATGCGTTACTATTAGGTATGCAAATATGATTAGGCAAGCGGCGAGGCCCGGCCGGCACGGGCGAGCCACTGAGTGCAACGCACAAGATAGCTTTGTCCGTAGACAATGTGTGTTTGACTGCTGATCGATCGATCAGCAGCTGCGAAACGCAGCGACAATATATTATTTACTGTCCTGTCCGCGTAATTTATTTTTACACCACTGCGATGGGCTATTTCCAAGATTGTCACTGGAGACGTATCAGTCATTGGAAACTTAGTAGATCGGCAAATTGGATAGTGGTGCTATCTCTGACGTTGAAAAATCTCAACGCCATGCTCGCGCTCATTAATTTGAGCTCTTTATTTTCGCTAGAGTTATCTATGGGGCTATGCAATTGGAACGTCTTTTCGGGCTTATTGACAAGAAAAGCGTGTTTCATGATTTATTATAATAATATATATTAAACTAAAATGGATTTGTCACCTTTATCGATATCAAATTTAAATATAATCGTCGAGCTCGCAGTCTGGCGAACGCTTATTTACCAGACATTTTTAACAAGTACAAACTACCCGATATAAAAAAAACCTAAATGACTTTAACATATTTTGAAATCATCCGCTGACGTTTTATCAAAATCAGATAAATTTCGCCGTTTACTGCGCTACTACCGCCGCGCCTGTGGCGTCGGGAAAGATTTGTTAAAACATAAAACAATATAATGATAGCGAGCATATTTAAATTTCACGTTTATTTTACGGTGCGGCTAATATTATACAATCTATAAGGTGTCCGATATACAAAACGACTATTTCAACCCAATAAAAAACAACTTCGACCGAGGAGCTTACATCACGCGTGTCAAGATTTTGGATTAGACCCGAATAACGAGTCCAAGTGGAAACGCTCCCTAGCGGAATGGGAGTGCCGTACTAAAAAGATAAAGAAATTGTCATCAAACACAATAATGAGTTATTTAGTACCCACTAAACGAACTCGGACGCATCTGGTAAATTTTGGAGCGGTACAGACGAACACACGTTTAGTTTTGTAGAAAACAGATATTTTAGGGGGGTTACTTAACTAATTACCCAGTAGATTACATCCGACAGACGGACGCCGTACTTTACGTGTGGCAGACGTTTATACCGGAAAAATCTACTGCCCCTTTTACCGAACAAGGAATTACTTTCGCTCTCTTTCAAACTCTCGGTACTTTAGGTCTTGTCGAGCGCTGCAGTCGTCGATGATAAACAGCGTGTGAAATTCTTTTAGCCTCCTTCTGTAGATGCTCAGCGTCTGATTTAAATTTGTCTGGGTCGTTTAGCAATACGCACTCGTCGCTCGTTATCCAGTCGTAAGTTTTGTTTTTGAACACTGTCGAACACAGAATTACTACGTATTCAAAGTTGTTTTTATACGCGCTCGACAATAAATCTAAAATAAACTTGATCTTGCCGGATTTCGTTCTCTTGGTAGCTTCATTTTAATATTGCAAGTTATAAAAGCGACCCTCTCTAATTTGCAATTGCGAGTCCATAATAAAATATTTAGCACTTTAATTGACCTCCGTCTCGTTGGCCGACGTCAATTCGATTTGGATGCCTCCGCCGTGCGACTTGCTGTGCTTACCGCTTCCGTGCGCCGAATTGTCGTCTGAAGTTTTAAAATCTAACCAAAGGGCGTATTTGTCCGTGAGGTACATGTACTTACCCATCGCAATCGGATGCATTTGTACGTATTTAGACACCGTCGATGGCAAATGCGTTTCGATATTGTCGACGAAGAACTTGCAAATCTCGCCAAAGTGTTGATCTTTTCTCAACTCGGGGACGTACAACGTTTCCGGCATTCCCTTGATTTGAATTTTTTACTTTTGTCAAGTCAGGGTTATATCTGTTTTGCGGATTCTTGTCCGTCAGGTCCTTGAAAATTAAAAGTACCCCTTTAGTTAGGCTCTTAACGCTGGTATTATTATTGAGTGTCCACGCATTGTCGGATTTGTTAAGAATCTTTTCGTACTGCCGCTCGAAATAAATTGAAACACCTCTCCTGTACCATTCTATAATTTGCGCGGCCAGTTTAAAATCGTTTACTACTTCGTATTGCAATTTCAAGTAAGTAATCTTGTAAGTCGCGTCGACGTCGGTTGATTTGAGTGATCGTTCCACTTTATAGCTAACGACAACTTAAGGTACCCTGACACTTGCCAAATTTTCGTTCCCGCAATGCCACGCACTTCGGCGTGCCAATGATTAAAGTCTTCGGGAACGAGCGTGAGGAGTGTGTGAAGGGTGCGGAGGTGTGTGCCATGTCGTCGAGAGAATCTTGAAATGTTCAAAAATTCGGCACGCATAAATGTTCGTGCCATGTGCGTGCCACTTGCGTAAACCATGCGTGAACACTGCGCGAACACTGCGCGAACTCGGCGGGAACACTGCCGACAGTGCGTGTCAATGCGTGTCAATGCGTGCCATGGGGGACATTGCGGGACAATGTGGTACGGTAGATGTGAACAATGCGCGAACAATACTTAACTTATGCGTAAACAAGTCGTGCCATTGCGTGTCAATGTGTGCCAATGCGGCCCATTTTTGGTCGCGCATTGCGTAGACAGTGCGTAACTTACGCGTGTACAGTGCGCGAACAGGGCGCGAACAAGTCTTCACGCTACGCTACGCTGCGTACCACCAAAATGGCACGCCTTGCCACGACGCATTGCGCGGCATTGCGATGACAAAAATCGGGCAAGTGTCAGGGTGGCTTTAACCTCTAATCCACTCTGTTAAAACGGGTGATGGTCGGTTAAGAATCTGATGTCGAGCGGAATGGCGTACGTCTTGCCGTACGCGTTGGCAATGGCCACTTCCGATTTGTTAGTAGTTGACACGTATTCTGCCTTTCGTCCTCGGTTTAGTTACGTTTTCCTTTTCGATGCCAGACAGACTCAAGTTCTCCTTGCGATGTGAAGCGATCCAGTGATCTTTGTAAACGCTGTACACGTCGTAATCTTCCAAGTTATAAATCTTGTTACCGTTTATCGAAGTGCACATCTGCTCTACGATATTGTGAGATACATTGTTGTAAAGAGTTATATTATCGTCGGCGTTGCTGTTTAATTCTATCCTAAATAACAGCAAGGCCGTTCCGGGTATCAAGACGTTGTTGTTGGTCAATTTTGGAAATTCTAAATTAAAAGTACTTCTGGCGCTAGCGGTCTCGGCTGATTGCTCAGTGCAAATCAGCCTTCTTTAACCTTTAATCGAATTTTGATTGTTGATTTCTCTGTAAGGATCAAGTGCTTACTCATCTTTATTTTAATATATAAAACTGATAATTATAAATTTAGCGATGATGGTGGGTGGAGCTCTCGTGAACGCTCAAATTGTTTGTTTTCTAAAGTCGGAGGTCACGCAGACAAAGAACGTAAAAAACGGCACGATTTGGCATTAGAAAAACTTACCGTAGCCAAGCAACAATTTGAACAACAACGATTAGAATATTTGGATTATTTGAACGACCGACTTAAAAAAGAGGCTCACTCCAAACATACGTTCAGCGACGTCGACGAAGCGTTGTACTTATATAACAGAGTTACGGGTGAAGACAGAGAAATGCCAGTCGGGTTACAACGCGAGCCTAAGTTGTCCAACTTTTATACCAAACCCGAGCACGTCAAAGACGGAGAAATAGTTTTGATTGTGGGTGGTCTGGGTTTATTGACATATTTGATTAACAAATATAAATAAATTAAATAAATAATCATGAGCGATAAGAAATTTTCCAAGTTTTACTACGGACCGAGAGGCTACTGGAAAGGTGAAGGACCGGTAACAAATTTAGCTAAAAAAGCAATGATGAGCAAAGCAGAGGCGAGAAATTGGTTACGCAAGCAAGCCACGTGGCAAATTTATTTATCACCGCCGAGTTACGTACCAAAACCGACTTCTACAAATTCAAATTACGGCGTACCAAACGCCATACATCAAGCGGACCTGTTGTTCTTACCTTACGACAAAGTAAGATTTAAAACTTACAAATACGCGTTGATGGTGGTAGACGTGGTGAGTAGATATGACGAAGCGGAACCACCGACTTCCAAAACAGCCCATCAAGTGGCGGACGCCATTACTAAAATTAACAAGCGGTTGCTGTTGACTTGGCAAAAGTTGAATAAAGTAGACCACGGCACGTACACCAGGTTGACGTTACGTTTATACACTACTCAAAAGAATTAAAGGAACAAGAGAACATAATGTTTTTGTCATGGTCTATATGGGCTACCGTTAGAACAAGATAGAGGCATTAAAGTTATGTGAAAATCATTCAGGTGTTGTCAATTGATTATCAAATAATACTCAACAATGTTGGTGAAATCATGCGTGTCTTCTAACACGTGGACACGGGGGTGTCCACAGGCGTGTTCTTTTACCCTGTATAAGGTGTTGGTATTGGTACACTTGTCATCACTTCTTGCAATCACTTCTTGCAACAAAATGAAGGTTCTTCCAATTCTGTTGTTTGTCTGCTGGGACTGAGTACTGGTGTTCGCCGTCAGTTAACTGAAGCTGAGGTTGCTAGAGCTGTCCAGCTCCTTGAATTTGGCAATACACAGCGTGCGGTGGCTGTACATTTTGATGTGTCCGTAAGTGTCATCAACCGGTTGTGGAGACGTTTTCAGGAAGATGGTCTGTACACCAGGAGGCCAGGACAAGGTCGCAGAAGTGTGACTACCCCTCCCCAGGACCGATACCTGAGGATCCTGGCACGTCGAAATCGACGATCTACTGCAAGATCCTTAGCCACAATTAGCTTCCACAGGGCAACTGATGTCCGTGTTTCCAATCAAACAGTTAGGAATCGTCTGCATGAAGATGGTATGAGAGCCAGACGACCAGCCACATGCCCCATTTTGTCCGTAGTACACCGCAGAGCCCGGCTGGACTTTGCTAGAAACCATCAATTTTGGCAGATGGACCAGTGGGCACCAGTACTGTTCTCAAATGAAAGCAGGTTCACTGTTTCAACCAATGATAGACGTGTAAGGGTTTGGAGACGGTCGGGGGAACGATATTTCAACTGCAACATTGTCGAATTTGACCACTTTGGAGGTGGATCAGTTATGGTGTGGGCGGGTATCTCCCTGGAGGGGCGTACGGACCTCGTCGTGGTAGCTGGTGGTGAACTAACAGGTTTGAGGTATCGAGATGAGATACTGGAACCTGTTGTGAGGCCATATATGCTGCTGCCGTAGGTGAAAATTTCATCCTGGTGCAAGATAACGCTCGTGCACACACTGCACGAGTGTCCATGAACTTTCTTGAGAATGAGGGAATCAGCACGATGCCCTGGCCGGCAAGATCTCCTGACCTAAACCCTATAGAGCATGCATGGAACATGCTTGGCAGACGTGTTGCAGGTCGAGAACATGCTCCAGACTCTGTACAGACACTCAGAGAGGCCTTGGTTGAAGAGTGGGAGAACATTCCTCAAGACTCCATAAGACAGTTAATTTTAAGCATGCCTCGACGCTGTCAGGAGTGCATACAAGCACGTGGAGGTCATACCAGTTACTAGACAATGATTAATTAACGTTTACTTTGCCAAAACGTGGACAATGTACGGATAGTCATGATAACCTGCCAGATGATTATGTCCATATTTTTGTTCATTCATGTTTTAGTCATGTTAACAGGCTACCACATCAATAAATTTCGCCATATATTGTTGAGTATTGTTTGAGAATCAATTGACAACACCTGAATGATTTTCACATAACTTTAATGCCTCTTGTTCTAACGGTAGCCCATATAGACCATGACAAAAACATTATGTTCTCTTGTTCCTTTAATTCTTTTGAGTAGTGTACTTGGCCTTTAAATGATTGTAATAAAAGTCATACATGAGCGTTTTTCGACGAGTCCAATATCGTCATACTGCAGTAGATTGGCTTGTCGAGCGTAGTTTTTGTCCTGTATAGGTTGACCATGTTTGCAGTCTTCGAATATTGTTGTCGATTCGTAATTTAGGGGGGAAACCATTTTCAAAGGTTTCTCTTCGTCTTCTAATCTCACGAGCTCGGAGTTTAACCGATTTTGCACATTTTCCATTGTCTTACCAAAGACTGAATTATTCATCAATTTGAAAAGCTGCGAAGCTGCGCATTCTTGTCTATATAAGACTTCATCTAAGCCTCTTGCTTAAACGATAAAATTCGGTGAATCTTATTCAATTTTAATCCTAGATTAAGAAACAGTTTTAACGCCTGATAATGTACAATGTATTTTGTTCTTTTTTTCAGAGTGCACGTTAATTTGTTAACGTCGGGCATGTCGAGATCGTGGTATTCTATAGTCGTCGTTGATAATCAGAAAACCACTCTTGAGGAACGTTCAAATTTTCTACTTCAAAAATGTATCCTCTTTCAGTTTGAGCTTCCAGTAGTTTTAATACTTCTTCTGTAAAGAACTTGATTTTTGTGTCGGTAAGCCATTTAAAGTCGCCTATAGGCAGCCGTTGCGACATGGCCCACCCGTACAAATTATTGGCGGCCAAATATTGTATAAACGTGCTCGGTTTATTTTCGTCGTAATCTGGCAAGTTTCTGTTGTTTGCTCTAACGTATCGCTTGGAACCCACGCTAGAAATTCCACCCCAATTATACCCCCTTCGACGAATAGGTACATATCGTAATCCGTCAGGAATTCCAGTTAGGCCTTTGAATGTTATAACAGGGCGTCCCAGCTTCTGGGGAAGTAAAATAGTTGGCTGGATCTAATCCGAATTGCTCTAGGCAAGTGGACATAACATTCTAGGAAATGTCCGCCAACAATAACGTGTCCGTCTGATCTGTACGTATAGATCGTGATATTCGCTGATGGTCACGATTCCAAACTTTTGCAGCATGCTGGTAATCTACGTCGCCTATGTTACTGTTGTTTAACTTGCTATACAATTTTGACTTTGGCGGTAAGTTGGTTCCTTTAAATTTGTCAAACAAATTCATGTTCTCGTATGGTCAGCGTTTTAACCAAGTTAAATTTTTCGCTCGGGCATATTTTACTCAGTTTATCGAGCGAGCTCGCTAAAAAGTGAAACAAGTCAACAAATCTTAGTTGCCCTAGCGAAAATGAAATTGTACTTTGTCAGATTCGGTGTTTATCATCTGTTGCGCATTCTCCTTTATTTGTTTATGGCGATATCTTATCGTTGTAAATTTTCTAGCAATTTTTCGACCGCATTTTCACCCCTGTAATATTGTTTACTATTAGATAACCATCGTATCTTACTACCGTGTACGACCACCCACATGCCACGTGTTTTTTGCATTTTGATTGTCGCAGTGCCAGCTTTTTCTTGGTGCGGCACGATCAGCGATTAAAAATCTGCGTAAATTACAAACGGTGCCTGCATCTTATGCTGCGTATTTTTAAATGTTATAACGTCTCTTCTACGATCATATCGGTCTAGTTCAAAAGATGGCATAACTATTCTGCTTGCCCTTTGTCTAACGCCGTAGCAATCAATTTCATGTTTGTCTAATAACTCTTTAGTTCCAAAGTGTTGCAAACATCTGACGCAAAAGTACTGTTGGCACCAGACAGATCCCGCGAAAATAACAACCCGCGAAAATATTGTTTGCAACAATTGTGGTGATCCCTGTTATTAAGGTAACATAATTTCTATCCGTGAAAATAACAACTCGCGAAAATGTCAGTTATGTTGAAATGCGCGAAAATATCTGTACGCGAAAATATTGACTTTTACAGTACACGGCATTAAATTATTTCGGGCATGTGCAGTTTTTGTGTGCATGCACGTGTTCCATACACGCTGAAACTGACTATGGCCACGGGCCAGGCTAAAAAGTGTTTAAGACTGGCCTGGCCATTATCGTCTGTTTAAGACTGGCCAAGTGATGTGCTCTCAGCCAATAGTGATGCGTAAACTGTCTAAGGTATTAATGAATGAAATTTAAAGATAGTATACATGATTGGTAAACTGTCTCAAATAGTTTTATCCCCCTGTGTGATTGAAGATATGCAAGATTAAAACCAACCTGAACAAAAACCAGCTCCGTACTTTGTCTAACTTTTGAGAAAACAGATAAAAAAATAGTTTGCAGTAATTTCGCCCCAAAACCACTTCGCCCTGAACCATTTCGCCCTGAACCACGGCCTGTGCACGAAGTGGTTTTGGGGCGAAGTGGCATTTGGGCGATGTAGTGTTTGGACGAAGTAATTTGGGGCGAAATGGCACTTGAAATTTCGTCTACTCATTTCTCAAAGACTATGGCACTTCAGACAAAACCATTTCAGGTTAAGTTTTCTACGGTCATCATGTTTATATTGTGTAAGTTAGGCGTAAATCTGTGAACATTTCTGATTTTCAAGATTACCAATGATGTATACTGCCTTTAAAGTGTAAATGGACTTTCCCCAATGTTAATTTACCAAAGATCTACACTTTGCCAGCCTTCTACTGCATGTACATGCACAATTATTTGCCATGCCCATCAAAGTGACTTTGACATACATGTAGGGGAATCGGATAGTGTATAATAATTAGATGATCAAATCCCATCCAGGCCAGGGGCGGATCCAGGAATTTTTCCAGGAGGGGGTTTTGCCACCAGGAGGGGTTTTGCCTATCATATTTGTATGTCTGCTTGTTTCGGACAGGCGAACACGCAAAAAATGCATTACATTATATTTTTTGGTGTCGGAGCAGGGGGGGGTGGGGGGGGGGGGGGGGTTTGACCCCCAAAACCCCCCCTCTGGATCCGCGCCTGCAGGCCATTGACTGCTTTTTTTTGTATCCCTATCCCCTACATGTACTAGTACATGTACAGAGTTTTTTTTCCCTACATGTGTGTACAGCCGAGTGGTTTGGGTCACCGACTTGCTACACTCGGGTGAAAACTTGAGGGTTGCAGGTTCAATACCTGGCCGTGGTACCTGTGCCCTTGAGCAAGGCACTTAAACACACTTGCTCTATCCCTCGGAAGGGATGTACATGTAAAGCCGTTGGTCCAGTGTGTTGTGTAACACACTAAACAGATCCCAGGGGGCACTCTTTCGTGAAGAGTAAGGGGATCCCCCGGTGTATCTGGCCGTCGGCTGCCAATGGCGCCACGTACCTATGTATCTCGATGTTTAGGTGGAGTATTAGCTTCGTAAAAATTAATAATGTGAAGCGCATGTGAACATATCCAAATGGAATATGCGCTACCGGTATGTTAATATAATAGTAATAATAATACGCTCTTCCTTGAGGACTTTTGCTTTTTTTTAGGGGATGGGGGGAAATGGAATGGGTTCAAGAAGGATTAAAATTAGAAAATTGCAGCATATGACCATGTATGTACATGTACATTCATTCATAGTTGGTATTAAGCCTAACACGCATCACACCATACTGAAACACAGTGTGACACAGCAAGGAAACTTACAATGAACGCAATAAAAGATGCCGGAGCTGACTTCCACCCAAAGAGGTTACCGACTGCTTTCCCCCACTGGATTAATGGCTGGTACCCGACCTCTGAGATATGTAAAATTAAGATGTAACTTGAGGCTACATTATAAATGGGAAACTGAAACATGCTTTAACAATTTAAAAGCAGGCAGTGCGTTTTATATATTTTTTATTATTGGAAATGTTTTGGAATATGAAGACGGGAAGGTTACTTTTTAGGCAGGGTTATTTACAGGGTGCCATATACATGGCTGATTGAGTGATTCCATGGCCAGTGGTTGGAATTTCCATTGGGCAATTTGAATGACCAATAGGACTCTCCATGCTGGATGCAAGTTTACTTTCTTTATACTTTTGTTGTACATGTCTTGGTGTTTTACAAGCATTAACGGACATTTGACATTATTTGGGCAATAGTTCATGATAGGCCACAACAATATGATGATATCTTTTATCTGAATATTTTAGCTCCAAAAATGAGTCATGAACACCACCAACTCAATTTGGGCGTTTCACAATAGCGTTTCTGTCGCCACCAAGGATTTCTGTCGGAAAGGGCATTTTAGTGAAAGAGCGGTCGACATCGGTGTAATCGTTTACTGCACAAACATATCGGATTTGATTTGAAAACGAATACCTGATTTAGAGGTTATTTAAATACAGTTAACATCTTTTGCAAAGAAAAAAAAGTTCAATCTATGCTCATTTCTTGAGAATAAACAACAGGCGTAGGCTGGGGGAGTGCGGGGGTGCAGGTTCTCAGGAGTTGAAGTTCCACTTTCATGGAGTTCCACTTTCAAAATCGCATCACCCCCAGGACCAAACCATAATAATATATATACTTTTTCACACGTCTAGCAATGATCGTGTCGACCTTTTCCCCTAACGCGCGCGCGCACATGAAATGTAGCCTTTCCGCGTCAAACACTTACTGGCGCCTTTATTGTTGAAACGCCCAAATTACAAATTCACAATGAAATACATGTACCTACTCAATTCGGGGTTGACAATATTTCAATTGGTTACCAATTAAGAATAAATAATATCTAAATGATCATTTGTACTTACTAAATCGCTTGATGTTGGCCTTTAATCTGTAAACAAAACAAACAAACAAACTCATTAGAACAAGCAAACATAGCAGCAATCTATCACGAGCCTGGGTTTAGCAAAAAGCTAGGACAGATCCAGGATTTTCTAAACGGGGGTCGTTAAATGTTTAAGCATGAAATGGTGAAGACAATCAAATAGCGAGCACGTAACGAAACCTTAACGGGATCACCCCCTGAAAGCCCCTTTATATAATTTGCAGTAACCCAAAATTTTACTTCATGAGTTGACAAGAAAACCAGGGGTCGAAATTATAGCATAAATTTTTTGGTAGCCCACAGGATTATAGTCATGTCAATGTACTAGTCATCAATTTTTACTAGTCTGCGCCACCACACGTGAGTATGTATTTGGATATTCAAGTCTACATGAATTAAAACACACACAAAACCTAAACTATGACCCCCTTCTCACTAGGAATTCGCTTCGTTCGACGATGATTAGTTAATCATCGTTAGTTAATGAAGCGTGCATTGTCATCTCACTTAATGAAGATCGAACGAAAATCGAATGAAGAGCAGTACCGTACACATTAAAAAGCACAGGCTCGTCAGCAATGCGCGCGCGCTAAATTCGTGCCACTAAATACGCAGCTCCATAGCAAAGGCATGGACCTGCATATTTCGTGGCACGAATTTGGCGCGCGCGCATTGCTGACGAGCCTGTGCCTTTAAGCAACTGCTAAACGAAGATCGAATGACGCTGCGCGACGCCCACTGTTGATTGATTTTTACACTTCCGCACGGGCAACTAAAATTGTAGACTGGTCCCCTGTCCATGTGGGCTACGCTGCTCTCGCTATACGACGAAGGGGAAGTAAATATGAGGACAGGGAACCAGTCTACTCAAATTGTGTCTTTATACATGTTATAAGTTTTCCAATCATGTAATCTGTCTTTAACAAGTCAATGCAAAACCCTTCCCACAGGCAACTTTACTAGTGTCTTGCCCTACGTCAGTACAGGAGCAAATAATACTAGAGCTACATGTACATGTACCGGTATGTCTGTTCCATGAACAGAGCATAGGGCTTTTCTTCGTATTGTTTTAATTTAACATTATGCTTACCCTGCAAAATTAGATGTTATAGCATATTAACTATTTTACTTATTTTTTTAAAACTGATTACCTTACTTTAAAGGATTGATGACGTCATCAATGTTTTAACTACACAGACATGTTTGGTGGTCGATGTACTCTATAACCATCACTATTGGGCTAATCTGCACAAACACTGCTACATGTACATGTATGAAAGGGCCATTTGAAGACTTTTTTATTTCGTCGCGAGAGGGGGCCCCTCTAAGTTATGATGTTTACATTTTTAGAAAGCCCAATCACCATAGACACTAACACCATCGACTCCATCCCTGCATTACTTACCACTTTGGAAATAGAGGTCAATTTTGTTCTACTTCTGGTTTTTACCGGAAGTGAACAAAATCAAAGGTCATTGTCTGTGTACGAAACTTAGATCTCGGTTAGCTGTGACTGTTACCGGAATAATTAGGGTCACATGTTAAGGAACTGATTTTTTATTGATTGTTGAATATTCAAACCATTAATTTTCAATTTATTGTAATATGACACTTGATGACGTCATCATGATAATATTGTGATATGTCACAGACCTCGTAGCAGGCAACGTGCCTGAGAAAAATGAACTTCATCACTACTCCAAAAGTAAGCAAAATATTCAACTTAAAAAATACTGAATGTTACCTATAATGCCCCGCCTTTATACATGTAGGATCGATGACGTCATTAAAGTTTTGACCATACAAACATGTTATGCACCAATATGGAGCTAATTTGTACAAACGTAGCCATAAAAATTAATTGTTTGACTTTTTTAATTTCGCCGTTAGTGGGGGGCCTTTCATCGAAAGACGTCAAAACTTACATTTTTGGAATGCCTATTTACCTTAGACACTAACACTACCAACCCCCTTCTCGGCATCTTCCACCTCTTTTACAAAATACATGTACACATGTAGGTTCATTTAAATGTATTTCCGGTTTCTACCGGAAGTGAACAAAATCAAAGGTCATTGTCTGTGTACGAAACTTACATCTTGGTTAGCTGTGACTGTTACCGCAAGAATTAGGGAATGTTAAAGTGCTGATTTTTTTTATTGTTTTTTGAAAATTTGGACCTTTAATTTTTAATCTATTGTAATATGACGCACGATGACGTCATCATGACGTCATTACAACATGTCACTAAGCTAACCACAGACAACATACATGTACCTGTGAAGTTTTATTTGTATACAATATGTTGGGTTCTGCAACACTACGCTCAAAGCTCAAGAAATGTGTACATACTGGTACTTCCGGCCAGAAAACCACTGCCAGCGGCTCGCCTTTATACATAAACAAACGCTGGCCTTCAAATATTGACGTCACAGACCTTGACAAAATCTCGTAGTGAAAGAGTTTAGGATTCAACACCAGTATGCAAGTTACACTTACTTTTTGACAGCTAATTCTTCCCCTTCATCGTCATCGCTAGTTTTGTCATCTTCTGCCTCTTCTGTAAAATCTGAGATCACTTCATACACTTTGTGCACCACCCATTCTTGTAACTGCGATTTCCATGTTGGATTAGGAGATGGTGGCCCTGTAGTAAAAGCCAATTCACACTACATGTACCGGTATGTTTCAGCTTATCATTCACCTACCGGTACAGTTGATAGTTTTGCTTTTGTGCGGTTGCAAATCCAGTACATTGGCTTTATATACATGTAAATGTACATTGTATCAAGTGTACATGTGGGTCTTTCCACAGTAAAGGGGGCATTTTGGCAACACAGACCATATTTTCGAGGAAATACCTTTGTCTGGTCTCAAAATAAAAGAAAGAAGTTTAAGTTGTTCTGAAGAGATAACTTAGGCCCAAAAATGGTTACAAATAGTGACAACATGCCTTTCTCAAAACCCTTTTATAAAAATTGTCAATATACGCTCGTAACCGGGACAGACACTTATGTTACATTTTAAACTTAATTTCTTTTATTTTGAGACCAGACAAAGGTATTTTCTGGAAAATATGGTACGTGTTATCAAAATTCCTCTTTTACCGTGGAAAGACTCATGTATAAACACCCTAGGTGGGCTAGTAAAACGTACGTGTAGAATACAGTCAAACCTTGATATAATGTTTGCACCTATCAATCCGCAACCACACCCTCCCCCCAAAAAAAAACACGTAGTAGAACCTTACAAGTGTCTTCTACCTAAACATCGAGGTACACATATGTGGATGGCGCCCTTGGCAACCAATGGCCTGAGACATCACGCAGTCCCCTTACTCTTCACAAAATAATACTCTGGGATCTTTTTGGTGCGTTATAAGCCCCGTCTACACGATCCAACATTTGTTGGCCAACAAGGTCCAACATGAACTTGGAACTTGTTGTTGGATGTGCTCGTCCACATGACCCAACATTATCCAACAAATCTTGACTACAGTTGAAGAAAGTTGGGCGATGTTGGACACAAACACGCGGGCTAGTTGCACAAGCGCGTTGTTTTTGATGCGCCGTGATCAACGACCTCACGTGACAGGTGTTCTTCTCTGCTATTGGCCCGTTTCCTCCAACAAGCTCCAACAAAGTCGGGCGATAGAAACATGTTCCAACATTCTCCAACATGTTGGACGTTGTCTGGAGTGGAGCCACACCATCCAACTTTCGGTCGGCCGACATCGTCAGACAGTTGTTGGACCTTGTTGGCCAACAAATGTTGGATCATGTAGACGGGCCTTTACACAACACACTGGCCCAACAGTAATTGCGGTCGAGTGCCTTGCTCAATGGCACAGGTACCACAACCAGTGGCGAACCCTCTTGGACCTACATGTATTATAAAAAAGCTAGTCCATGAATGCCCAACTGGTTTCTCCACATACATGCTGTATGTGGTGGCTGTTCGGGCAACATGTACAATGTATAATGAAAATTACATGTACTTGCATCAGACGGGGACATATCCACAGAATCCGTTTCCCCTGTTGAATGCCGTTCTTCTACTATTCTATAGCTCCTCCTGCGAATGGGATAGTTTACAGTATGGTTACGCGAGTATGTTCATCTACAAGTTATAGTAAAACTTGTTATGTTCTATGGGCTTGTTGTGGAACCTTCTGGATCGAAACTTGGTTTATTTATAGAAACATTATGTCTCAACAGATTCTGGAGGCTTGTGTTTACAACATGTATTTCTTGGAAAGCTTATGTCTAGAAGCTCATTTGAATATATTCATAAACTCATGTCATTGGAATTAAGCCAATAGACAGAGAGAGTATATTTTTATCGTATGATGTAAGTGTACTACAGTCTATTTTGGGCAACTGGTGTAAGTGGGGAATCCCCCTAGACATGCAATCCCTGATGTTTGCAACAATTTCTTGGAAGAGTGAAGTCAATGCTTATTTTTTGGAAAATGACAATCTTAGACTTATCAAGAAAAGATTATTATTAGTTTGGTATAAAAAGGAGAGAGCTTGGTTATTTTGACGGGACCTGGCTGAAAATTATATCCAGATGACTTGGGCGTTTTTGACAGGATTTGGACTACATGTGTAAGTGTTCAACAGGATTTCGACTTGGTTGAAACTACATTATTTCACAAGGACTGAACACAGGATTTTCTGCGGGACATTGAATGCTTACGCAGAACCCGTTTGTACGTGCGATCCGTTTTGTTTCACACGGAGCGGCGTATTTCGTGGCACGAATTTGGCATTGCCGACGAGCCTGTGCGTGCTCACACTACAAAGTTAATCAAACCTATCACTAGTGAACATTTTCAGACTTGTTTTGATTCTAAGATCATTACATAAATCATATTGTTTCTTTGTTCTTGATATCAATGTGATCTTGTTTGATTTTTGTTGCGTTTGGCAAGTTTCCACTTTCGCTTCATTCGCGAATAGTCTGTGGTTTTTTCTACATGTATGTACACGTACATGTAACTATGCAATGTATTTGAAATGAATATGACTCTGGTATTTTGACACATCACCTTTCTACATTTTCTAGCTGGCACTGCAATTCTTCACATTCCTGGCTTAGCTTAGCACATTTGTCCTTCTCTTGATCAAGTTGTTGAAGAAGCTGGGTCATGCTGCTGTTAGCCTTGTACTTGGCAACATCTGCATCTAAAAAGTCACATGATAAGTTACATTATGAGTCATCATGCTTTTAGGTCCAATGCTGACCAAGGTGGAGTTTCTCAGCGGACTGCTTGATGTTTTCATGATCCCAACCACTTTGACGAGATTCCCAGTCCCATTTGCCGAAAAGAATCCCCACAGCATGATGCTACATGTACCACCTCCATGCTTGACGATTAAGACCGTGTTCTTTGGATTGTATGCTTCCCCTTTCTTTCGCCAGACATAAGCAACATCGTGCCCGAAAAGCTCAGTTTTTGTCTTTCTAGGTCGGCGGCCATGGAGACCTCCCCGACGCAATGTGCGCTGAAGTGTCTGCCTGGGTAGCCTTGCACAAGATGCACATGTTTTTGGCTTAGCCTCATTTGCATAAGTTTGGGAATTATGGTCCAAAACTTATGCAAATGATGCCAAGCCAAAAACATGTGGTCTTGTGCAAGGCAACTAATTGTCCTAGGATACAGTGAAAGTTCCTTCACAATAGCTTTTGGGAATGAGGAAACTTGAAAAATGTTAGATTTTTTAAAGGGTATGAATAATTTTGAGCACATTCTGTACATACCGGTACTGTACATGTATACCTGTAGCAATCACCCTAGATCATGTAGATAAGGTTTAAACATGTTTTATTTAGGTACATGTACATGTATGGGTGTTCAATGACTACCTGTAAGAGGCTGCATTAATCATATATTTATTATTCGAGTAAATGGGCCATTTTAATGATGATTATTGACATAATTTGCGTTAATTATGACATGACTCCATTCATAACACAACCAACATTATCATACTCCTTGAACCTGAAAATATGGGTATAGAAACCCTTTTTGTCAAGATTGGTTGTGTATTGGCCAATTTATTAAAACAAAAAATTAGATTTTCTCAGTGGAGGTAAGCGCAAAACTTTGTGGGGGTCTGTAGCAAAATCTATACCAATTTGGGCATGACACCCAATATATACTTTTTGAAAGGTCTTGACATGTACAACAATTAAATCTTGGGTGACTTCGTACATTTGCGATGGCCGCGAGCTCCCCCCTAGAGCAGCCAATGAGTTGGCCATGCCTCATTGGTTAATTGTTGTGTATTGTTTTTATATTTTTTTTGGGAAGATTTTGGGTGGCTCTCTTTTTCTGATGAGCGGTATCAGTCACAAGTTACATTACCTCAGAAATTTCTATAAATAAATCCAATGTGCAAATAAAAACGGCTTTTATTTGTTGACGGAATTAATTTCATGAGCAAAAAATGCACATTATGGCCGTGCATAATGTACCTTACCCCTTCGTGAAACAGACTTACTGAGCGACTGGTTTTCAATCATGATATCCACTAGTTGTTCTTGCAGCGATTTCAACTGTGTCTCATAGATGTTTCTCTCGGATTCATCCCACTTACTCACTTGGGAGGTTCCGGACTCTGACCTCGGCCGAGACGACTCAATCGACAGCCTACTTCTTTCCTTTAGAAATGTACGAGAAAATAAAGGTAAAATAATAATTTTAAAAGTCATATCTGTACGTAAGCACAGAAAATTATCAAATTTACTCAGTATAAAAAACCAAGTTTGGCCACAAGTAAATAATACATGTACATGTACACATGTAGGTACATGTAGTCTGAACCATCCTGGGAAGTAATGAAAAGGCAGCTACATACGTACCAGTAGAAAAGACACTTTTTCAAATACAATGGTATTGCTTCAAGGTACAACCAAACATGTTACAAGTTACAGCATCCTCGGGTGGCCATAATTTACACACTTAAGACTTATTTGCCCGTTTGCTTATTCCATAGTTTATCTGGAAATAAACATGAAGGAAGGAAAACATCGCTACCGTAGTCAAACTGACGGTGTTATCAAACTGTAAATGGAGTAAATTCAATCTATACATGTACATGTACTCTACCGCCCAAAAGTTACAACTTTGCTATGCCCGATGATCGGGACTGCTAATCTCCGGGCATTTGTTGTCAGGAAATGACAACCACAAACATGATTCCTGTGTGTTTCGCTCAATGCAAACCACAAAGCCTGGATACACCATGAATTGGTGCGGGAGGCACACACATGATGCCCGCTAGTTTGATGTTTTACTTTAATACTCCAATCGCTCCTTGCCCGATGCCCGCACTATGGTACTCGTGTTTTTACAGCCGACTGCGCCCTAATTGACCCCTGGAATTTTGAGTGTTTATTTGAGTGGGCATAAAGTATGCCGACCCTTTAGTAATTAACATACATATACTTTTTCCCCCAGAAGCCACGCATGCTCACAGCTCAAAGTGGCGTGACATTCTCCCTATAAAATGTCAGCCTGCTGTGTGAATTGTCAAGTTTCAGCCAATCATATAATTCAATATCTCTGAAAGGGATACGCTATTGGTCTATTTAGGCAGTGTACGTACTGTACTGAAGCATTATATGTACATGTACACGTAATCACGTGTCTGCAGACACATCAGGTTTTACATACATGTACATGTACCGGTAGGGATAGAAGTTGGTGCGTTATTCATTCATGGCAACCGGTCGTTATCGACCATGGCGTCCTCAGCGTCTAAGACAGGCTCGTCGATGTGACAGCAGACCTATTCGTGCACGACAGACGCGCCCACACCTGTCACACACAAGTTCGGGGTCAGCAGAGGCCTGGGCTCGTGGATGGGGAGCATGACGGCGACGGTGGCTCTCCTCAGCCGAAGAAATACGAGCTGCCTCAGAGGTTGCTGTGCCATTATGGATGCTGCGTTGCCAACTAGGTCGAACTGCAGCCAGGTCCTCCCAGGTACATGTAGCTAACTCAATGTGACAGGCTTTCAAGGTTCTCTTGAGTGTGTCCTTATATCGAAGCTTAGGTCGACCACTGGGTCTCGCACCAAGTTGAAGCTCGGAATAGAACACAGCTTTGGGTAGTCTGTAGTCATCCATTCTCAAAAGCTGACCAGCCTGTCTAAGTTGTCACATCTCAAGTAGTTTGGTAACACTAGGCAGGCCAGCACGCTGGAGTACCACAGTGTTAGGGATTCTGTCACGCCAGCAGATGCCCAAAATAAAGCGCAAATGACGAATTTGGACCTGGTTAAGTTTCCTGATGTGGCGCTGATAAAGAGTGAGTGTTTCAACAGCATATATAGCAGGTTGGCCAGAACAACTGAACGGTAGACTTTGCACAAGTGTAGTTGAACGCTGGATGCCTCTCTGCGACCAAAGGCAGTGATGTAGCCGTGAAAAAGCTGCACAGGCAGCTTTAACACGGGCATCAATCTCCGCGTCGGTGTTGCCGTCTGCAGTGATTGTACTTCCAAGATAGACAAAATTGTCAACACTTGACAAGGGAGTACGGTATTGTCAAGTAAAACTGGTGGAATAGTATCCAATGTATGGGAAGGGGTGAAGACTACTCTCCCAAATCTTCTGGGATTTTCTATTCTATATAAGAAAATACTCACCTCCGATACCTACAAATGCATTCCTATGCGCATGCGCACCAAAATTCGCTGAATACAACAAAAGACCATTACGTCACCACCACACTGCACGTCCCGCGAGAACAGAGAATACTCTCCCCTTTTTTCCCATCTTAAAATGTTTGAGCTCAAGGATATAGGGAGGGAAGGTATCGGAGGTGAGTATTTTCTTATATAGAATAGAAAATCCCAGAAGATTTGGGAGATTCTATTACAGAAAATACGTCACCTCCGATACCTACAAATGCAGATTAGCACCGAAAACTGAACAAGGGTGGGAAGGAACATGCAGTGTGGTGTCCAGAGGTCTTACCAGTGACTAATTGAACATAATCAAAAGTGATAGTCAAGACATACCCGTATGAGATGTCACGAACCGGTTTAGGTTGATGAACTGACTGCTGAACGGGATCTCTGGGTTGATGACCGTGCAGCTGACTTCAGGACCTGTCTGCCCATTCTGCCCTCAGTTTGCAAAACATCCTTCAGGTAGCATGATGTAAACGTTGAGGGATTTTTCCAACATGCTGCTTGCATGATTTCGGAAATGGCCACACCTTGAAAGAGAGCCCATGATGTTGACATGCTGCGGGTCTGGTGTGCTTTTACTGAAGCCCGAGGTGTATACATCTCGTCTGGCTTGCTCTCTGCTTTCTTTATTGCCTGAGGTGCATAGCGAGCCTCGTGTGGCAAGTGAGCCGGTTTGACAGCCTGAGGTGCATAGCAACACTCGTTTGGCTTGTTTGAATCTTCCTGAACACGGCTCATACGGTGTGGGCTTCTGGAGGTCTGGGCAGGTCCTGTTCGGTATGTGTCATCTAATGACCTTGCACCTGTACCTGTATGGGGAGAGGGGAGAGAAATAACGGCTTCCACGATCCACCTCGCAATTGTAGCCTGAGATGCTGGATTGTGCGGACGAATTGTCGTGATGAAGAGCTGTTTAGTATCGCCTCGTAGATTCTCAGTGCGTGAGATGTAGAACTTCAAGGCCCTAACCGGGCACCATAACTTGTCCTCCTGGATGCTCGAGAAGGAAGACAAACTTGGCACAAATATGTCTGGCGGTGTAAAATCCGGGGATTGGTTCTTCGTCAGGAAGCCAATACGTGGGATTAAACGCACACCACCTGGTTCCCAACGCAGGTGACCCTTTTCTATAGAGAGTGAATGGAGTTCACTCCTGCGACGGGCTGTGGATGCAGCCAGCAGAAAGACAGTTTTGACAGTCAGATGGTGCAGAGACGAGTCTCCAGCTGGTTCGAAGGGAGCTTTAGTGAGCTTATACAGAACATCACCGAGGTCCCAAGAAGGCACTAATTTCTTAGATGGTGGTCTTTCCACGAACATGCCCTTGATCAGGTGAAAGATCGCCGAATTATTAGACAAGTTAGTCCCGTCCTCAAAGCCCTTATGAATCACTCCAATGGCTGATCTGTAGCCTCGAATCGTCGTAATCTGTAGGCCAGACTTAAACAGATAGAGGAAGAAATCCCCAAGATTTGTTACAGATGCAAGAGTGGGATTGACAGCCTCTCTGGTACACCATTTGATGTAGTGTTGGAGGCGGTTATCGTAAGTTCGTTTAGTTGAGGGTCGTCTGCTCTTGGCTGCCAAATTTGCAGCGTCTGTAGAAAGGCCTGCCGTTCTAAGGGACAACTTGATAGCATCCAGGCACAGAGATGGAGGCTCTTTGGATCTGGGTGCAATATCTTCGACCTGGGTTGGAAGAGGAGGTCTGGACGGTCTGGTAGGGCGATTGGGCGATGGTTGAGTAGGTCCAGAATTCGAGGAAACCATGGTTGTCTTGGCCAAAAAGGTGCTATTAGAATAATCTTGCATTTCTCTTGCTGGATTTTTGTTAGAATCCGAGACACTAGAGAGATTGGGGGGAAGGCATATCCGAAGATTCCTTTCCAGCTGAAGCTCAGAGCATCCGTCTCCCAGACCAGAGGGTGCTTGTGACGTGAGCAGAAGGTTGGCAACTGATTGTTCAGGTGGGATGCGAACAGATCTATGTGGGGAGTTCCCAGGATGTTGAATACATGTTGAACTGTTGAATGATGAAGGGTCCACTCTGTCGGAAGAGCTCGACCTCGTGACAGTGCGTCGGCAATGGTGTTGCTTTTTCCCGCCAGATGACTCGACTGGATGGAAATCTGTCGAGGAATGCACCAGCTGAGGAGTTGCCATGTGAGCATACAAAGGGAAGGAGAGTGAGTCCCTCCTTGGCGATTCAGGTAAGACACAACTGTGGAATTGTCTGATTTCACATGTATCACCTGGCCTACAAGCCTGCTTTCTGCCATGTATAGAGCTTTGCAAACCGCAAGAAGTTCTAAATGGTTGATGTGGAGGAGACGCTCCGAGTTGGACCATACCCCCGTAAGGTAGAGGTCGTCCAGATGAGCACCCCATCCTTGTGTAGAGGCATCTGTCGTGATCGTAATCGAAGGAGGTGGTCGAGGAAAGATTGTGCCGCACAATAGATTCTGGCGTAAAATCCACCAGCGAAGATGGGATTTTATCAAAGGATTCAAAGGCACCATCTTTGAGATAGGATCCCTCCTTGGTCGGTAATGATGGAGGAGATGAAGCTGGATAGGGCGCATGTGCATTCTGCACCATGGAACTATCTCGGTTAGGCTTGCCATAAATCCCAAGAGGCGTAACCAAGCTCGGGCTGGAAGCAAATTGGATGCCAGGAATATCTTGACGCATTCCTCCAGAGTTGTACAACGGTCTAAGGAGGGAGTAGCTTTCCCTGTTATCATGTTCAGGGTTGCCCCTAAGAAGTTGGGGGTTTGCGTGGGAATCGGAGATGACTTCAGCCGGTTGATAATGAACCCGAGGTCTTGTGTCAATTTGGCTGTTGTTGATATGGCTTGGAGTGCTTCTGATTGAGAAGGAGCCACAATGAGCCAGTCGTCCAGATAAACGTACAGACGTATGTGCTGTCTGCGTAGTGCTGCAGCTAGAACCTTGGTTATTCTGGTGAATACCCGTGGTGCTGTGGACAGTCCAAATGGGAGGCATCGAAACTGGTATGTTGTGCCTCGGTAAATGAATTGCAGGAACTTCTGATGTTCCTCGTGAATGGGGACGTGGAGGTAAGCGTCCTTCAGGTCCAAAGATGTTGCCCACCAGCCGAGAGGAACAGACTGGAGGATTGTGGCCAAGGTTTCCATACGAAAATGTTTTGGGCGAATGAAGGCGTTGAGAGGCCTGAGATTGATAATTGGGCGCCAACCACTCGGTTTCTTTGGAGTGAGGAAAAACACTGAAGTAAACCCCAGGGTTGAGGGCGGCTGAATGATGATTGCTTCCTTGTCCTTTAGAGCTGTTATCTCGTCTTCCAAGGCTTTTTGGCGTGAAGGATCTTTTGGAAGGGGTGTGAGGCACCGAGGTAACATCTCCAGAAGAGGTGGTGAACTGGTAAATTCCAGACGATATCCCGATGAAAGGGTTTGAAGAACCCAAGTGTCTGTTGTGATCTGCGCCCATTTGTGATGATAATGAAGAAGACGGCCCCCCACCGGACCTGGGATTGGCTGGACTGGTATGGGCCAGTAGTCACTGGCTCTTACTTCCGGGTGGATTTTAACCCCCGAAGGAACGTGCGTACTTTGAGCGTGGTGTTCTGGTTGAGGCTGTATATCGCCGCCGATAGGTTGGGGTGGTAAACGAGACTCTTCGTTGGTGTTGAAATTGCTGGGAGCGACGAAAAGTGCCTGGCCTGTCCGGGTAGATTCTGGATCTGCCATAGGTCTTACTGCTGCCAGAAGACGACGGAGTTGGGGGTCTTGAAGAGTGACGTCGAAAATCAATCCTCTCCTCCGTCTTCAGTCGCTTCGCCTCTTTTAGCATGACTTCTTCAAATTTGTTGTTGAATAAGTCAGGGCCAGACAATGGAAGTTGTTCCATCTCTTCTCTTGATCCCAGCGAAGGCCAGAAGATGTTGTCTAGCACTAGGGATCGACGTAAGGATGAGATAAGCGCCGAACCAGCTGCGAACTCTCGAAGAGAGGAGGCTAAACAGTCATCAAGAAACTTGAACATGACTGGGAGAAGGTCCGGTTCTACTATGTTAGGATCTTCTGAGGTTCGGGCCAACACGTCAGAGAGGAGGAGGGAGAAACTCGACACTTTAGCTCCATGACGTAAACGGTGGTCCAACTTCTCAAGGGAGTTGTTGATGTCGCTGATTTGCTTGTCTTGGAATATGCGTTTCTTAGGAAGCGAGCTTGGCTTCCCTGAGCGCAGCTTATCTTTAACTTGCGTTGAAATATTCGGCACTGAAAAGAAATGCCGAGTGTCTTCATCATTCGTTTTAAAGAGAGAATACTCCTGACGAGGGATTCTTGATGATTTCTTCAAAACTTGGGCAAAACTGTTATCCATAATGTCAGCACAGAAACTGTCCACAGGTACATGTATTGTGCATTTGGGCAATGAAGCGCCTGTCAAGGAATCCCTACGAAAGGACGGTCGAGAGATTTCCACTGGCGAGGGAGGAGGAAACTGTAAGGTCCGACTAACTTCCGGGATTATCAATTTGCCTCGTTGAAACATGGAGGTGGTACCGTAATCAAAATCCAGGTCAGAAGAGCTAGATGCAGGCGAGTGTGCATACATGTATGCCTGGTCACGATGGGTTGATGGTGAACCTGAGCTGCTGTGCGACTGGGATCGAGGGTCGCGATGATGCCTAACCGGAGAGCGTGTAAAACCTCTGGATGAATAGTGATGATATTTATCTCGTGGAACATGCTCAGAGTCGTAACGGAATTCTCCATGTCTGGGGGATCGGGACCGATGTCTGGGGGATCGGGACCGATGTCTGGAGGATTGTGATTGATGTTCCAAGTCTCTATCGTGTAGTGAACGATGTGAAGGCTGAGCTGGAACTATGTTGTCACGTTCTCTGGAACAGGAAATGTATGACGAAATCGGAGTATGACGGCTGCCTGTCTGCCAGTCTCGAGGAAAATTACATGACCTTGCGTCGGAAGAAATCATGTGATGAGAGCTCCGATATGTTGGTTGAAAAGATGAGGTGTAGAAACGTGGATCATGTGGATAATATGAAGATCCAGAGGTGCGAGAATCTGGCCCGAATACAGGTATTTGAGTTTCGCCTGGTGTAAGGTGGACGAACGTCACGTCAGGCTCGGTGCTCGATGGGATATACGAGGCCAGAGGCACATTCCCTGAAGCTCCACCAAGTCCGCTGGATGTTGTGGTCATATTACTCGGAACAGAGCAGGAACTAGGCTTGGTATTGACACCGGAAGACATCAGAAAATGTCCCGTAACTATCGGTAATGTCCCGGTAGGATTAGCGGTCGACTGTGCCGCGTTGCCTTGCTTGGAGTGCTCGTCCTGCCACGCTTCGAAAATCTTCCACTGTTCGGTTGACCAAGAAGAACATATTCCACAAGGATTTTCTCTTGAACACAGTCTGCAACGGTGGCACGAAAAGTGTATATCAAAGTCCAAAGGACATAAAGATCCACTGCAAGATCGGCATTTAGTCTTCCTGAAGGACTTTCGTTTGGATTTAGACGACTCCATTGCAGAGGTGTCGGAAATGCACGGTCTATAGCCTTCGTTGTAACATCGGAACTGAACTGTTTTTGGAATACGTGTGCACTCGGTGCAGCGCGCTGGAAAAAAGGGGAGAGTATTCTCTGTTCTCGCGGGACGTGCAGTGTGGTGGTGACGTAATGGTCTTTTGTTGTATTCAGCGAATTTTGGTGCGCATGCGCATAGGAATGCATTTGTAGGTATCGGAGGTGACGTATTTTCTGTAATAGAATTGAGTTTTCCTGGCGTTGACGGTATACCAGGACAATAGCGGGGACATAGCCGGGGTTGTACAATTGGGTCATTCCGTGTGAACTCAGCCACCCATGTACATGTATATGACACCTCTCAGATTTTGCTGAAACTTTTTCAAAAATACCTTAGGCTACCAAACGAAGGAATCCCAAGTTTTAGCTTGATATCTTTAACGGTTTTTGCAGGACAACCTTTTGAAATTTAAGTGTCGGGCCCCTTTTGACAAATGTGGATTACTCAATGCAGTTCGTAGCATCTTTGAAGCCCCATAACTTTTTTTCTAATAGTGATAGGGAGCTAAAATTTGGTTTGCTTGTAGACTTCTGCCCATATTGCAAGATTCTGAAGTCTGAATCATCAAGTTGTATTATTTGAGGGAGAGGTGGACCCCCAAAAATCCTAATTTCTGTAGGGGCGCTGACTAATTTTCAAATTTTGGAGGTCCCTACATGTAGGTCCGAGTTCATTTACTTTTTCTGGTTGGAATGTGGTTTTTCTTGGTATTTGGGAGCTTTTCCACCACCAGAACAGTTTTCAGGGCTATAGTGCCACTGGTGGTGAAATTGTGGGGTCTGAAAACCATGTCAGATCAAAATGACCCTTTCTGACCCCCAAATTCAGACACCCAGATGACCATGTGGGCACTTGATGACGATGATGAGACTTTCACCAGACAAACATACACATTCATTCAATCATAAAATGAAATAAAAAGTTTGATTATCAGCCTCCTTCATTATAAACATAATTTTTGAAAAAAATGCATTCTCTTACCCTTTTTTAAATGTAATTCAATAGAAATTTGGTCAAGAGAAACTAGGATTAGGTGAGGATTAGGTGACAGTTGGCCTTTTGCGTGTTTCCCATTAATAGCGTCTGTTGTATTATGTATTTCCTTAAAAATACAGACCAGACTAAATGTTTGTTGCTATGTGGTGCACGTGGCAGGTATGAAGTACATGTACTTCTGTTACTTTTGAATATATGTCCGGTCAGTAGCTTAATGCATACAACTGTCCCCCCCCCCCCCACACCCCTTCACCCAAGAGTTCCTCTTCCCCTTCCCCCACCTCTCCCCTTCCCCCACCTCCCCCCTTCCCTTCCCGGACTACCATACCTAAAGCCGTGGTTACACAGACCTATTTTGTCAGCCGACTGGCTTGTCGGCCGACAAAATTGGCGTGATCAGTCTGTGTAAACACTTCATTTTGGCAGATTGACCGACAAAACCATGCAAGGGCCGATCAGAGTCTGAGATGTCGGACTCCAGCCGGCCGATAAAATCAGTGTCGGGCTGTGTAAACAGCAAATCGAGCTGTGTAACCACGGCTAAAATGCGATACCAATTACGTCAGCCGATGAACTTACGCAAAGCACGTGCAAATGACAATTTAACCTAGTCGAGTTGCCCGATAATTACGGCGCTCTGTGAGTGCCATCGTACTTGTACAGGTACCGAGATAATTTATCTTGCCAAGTTGACTTACATCGACTTGGGGAGATAATTTATGTTGCAAAGTCAACCTCCTGAATTCAATAATTACGTCGACTTGGTAGAATGATTTGTTGCCAACACGAATTGACTTACATACTTATTTTACCAAGTCGACTTAGTAGATTTAGAAAGGCGACTTGGCAACCAAAATATCTCGCCAGTATTAAAACTGACTTCAGTCAACGACTATTATTGATTTCGGGAAGTAAACTTGGAAATAAGCATTGCATACATAACTACCAAACAAATATGGTTGATAAACTGCCTTGTAGAAATTTCAGCCACATAGATGCAGTAATATTTCAGAAAAACCTTAAAAATCCATGCATGGTTTTGGTGTTGAATGAATGGTAAAACATGTAAAACAAAATCTGCAGACGATTTAAAAAAAAAAAACACCTTCAGTTGGCAATTTCTTCCACGAAGGTACCGTTTTACATGGGAAAAAAATCATGTGGCATTTGTCAATTCGTGAAGCAAAATTTTGGGTAACTGCAAATAATGTACCGGTATTGGGGCTTTTAGTGAGAAACTTAACAAGTGCCTAACCCTTGGGCAAAATTTAGTGAACAAATTCCCACCCATGATGGTGCAAGACACGCACGTTTTGCTCCCATGTGCGCTAATTTTGATGTGATTATTATGCCGTGCATTCTCTCCTACGGTAAACACACCTGCTGCGTGCACCACATAGCAACAAAAAATTTGTCTTGTCAAGTGGATACTACATACCGGTATGTGTGAATTTTTTTAGTTATCTAATGCTGCTGTTCCTGTTTTTAAAAGTTTTCCAATCATGTAATCTGTCCTTAAAAAGTATGAATACAACATGTACCGGTAGGTAGGGTAGTCCGGGAAGGGGGGGTGGGGTGGAGGTTCTGGTGGTGGAAGAAAGAGGAAGGGGTGAGGGGAGCAGTTGTATGCATTTAGCTACTTGAAAATTTATTTAAAAGTAATAAAAGTTCCTGTACTTCATACCTGCCACATGCACCACATACAATGTAGCAACAAAAATTTTGTCAGGTCTGTATGTGAAAGGAAATACATTAAATACAACAGACGCTATTCACAGGAAACACGCAAAAGGCCGATTGTCACCTAATCCTACTTGACCTAGTTTCTCTACTAATTTCTGTTGAATTACATGTACCCCCCGGTATAAAAAGGGTCCGAGAATGCAGTTTTTCAAAAATTATGTTTATAATGAAGGAGGCTGATAATCAAACTTTTTATTTCATTTTATGATTGAATGAATGTGTATGTTTGTCTGGTGAAAGTGTCATCATCGTCATCAAGTGCCCACATGGTCATCTGGGAGTCTGAATTTGGGGGTCGGAAAGGTTCATTTTGATCTGACGTGGTTTTCAGACCCCACAATTTCCCTACCAGTGGCACTATAGCCCTAAAAACTATTTCTGGTGGTGGAAAAACTCCCAAATACCAAGAAAAACCACATTCCAACCAGAAAAAGTGAATGAACTCAGACCTAGGGACCTCCAAAATATGAAAATTAGTCAGCGCCCCTAAAGAAATTAGGATTTTTGGGGGTCCACCTTTCCCTCAAATAATACAACTTGATGATTCAGACTTCAGAATCTTGCAATCTGGGCAGAAGTCTACAAGCAAACCAAATTTTAGCTCCCTATCACTATTAGAAAAACAAGTTATGGGGCTTTAAAGATGCTACGAACTGCATTGAGCAATCCACATTTGTCAAAAAGGGGCCCGACACTCAACTTTCAAAAGGTTAATGCAAAAACCGTTAAAGATATTGAGCTAAAACTTGGGATTCCTTCGTGGTAACCTAAGGTATTTTTGAAAAAAGGTTTCAGCAAAATCTGAGAGGTGTCGTGTACGAGATATCTGAATATTGGCTGTTTTGACACGGAATGACCCAATTGTGTTGCCCCGCTCTGCCGGGACAATAGCGGGAACATAGCCTGATTGTTCAATTGTGTTGCCCTGCTCTCCCGGGACAATACCAGTAGCTGGGACATACATTGTACATGTAGCCGGGGTTGTACAAATTTGCTGCCCTGCCCCGCATGTCGGGTCCGGGATTGTGCGGGGTTGTACTAAATGCCCCGCATGTCAGGGCCGGGATTGTGCAGGGGTTGTAGAATAATGCCCTGCATACCGGGGCTGGGGTATATCGGGGGATAGCCGGGGATGTACGAAATCAAGTGCCCTGCACGGCTGGGCACGTACATTGTACATATGTACATGTAGCGGGGCCGTTGCGGGAGTATCACGCTGGGCCACTTGGACATCCCTGGCCCAGTCCCTGCTAATCCCGGGTCCCCCAGGGCCGGGATTACAATTGACAGGTGCACAAACCTCGGATAAGTCGGATCCAACAGGACCGAGCGATTTTATCCGTCTTAGCCTAGGCGAAAATCCGACTTACGCGAAGATGAAAAAAGGCATAGGGATTCATTAATCTCCAACCACCCAACGGTCAACAGTAAAAAATAAAAATGCATGCATTCCAACACCAAAACATTTTTTCTTTTTATTTTCATTATTAGACATGTACATGTACTTCTGTACATCATTTGCCGGACGCGATCATACTTTTTATGCCTTATAAGCGTCGCCATCATCTAATCGTAGCCATACTTGTACATATGTATGTATGTACACATGGTGTACAGTACTGCTCAGCCCACTCACCTCATTAGCCAATGAAAAATGCAGCCTGTGATCACATGTGCACACAGTATACACTGTACATAACTGATAAGTGAAATGCCCATGTGTGCAAGTGTACACATGTATGTACATTTACGGTCCATGCACACACACACACACACATCCTACCGTACAAATCAAGTTCGGGAAGCCGCATGGGGCGGCAATAAAACCAGAAAATTCCTCAACTCCCGGCAGTAAACTGAAGTGAAATTAATACACACGTACGAACATGTCAACTTTCGTCAATCCGACGAACATTGACATGTTCTACATGTGTACATGATGCATGTAGGTTGATGAATTCGAGATAATTAAGCAAAAATCTGACTTACACGATCCGGCTACAGTATGTCCCAGCTATTGTCCCGGGAGAGCAGGGCAACACAATTGAACAACACAGCTATGTCCCCGCTATTGTCCCGGCAGAGCGGGGCAACAAAGTTGTACAACCCCGGCTATGTCCTCGCTATTGTCCCGGTATACCGGGGCAACAAATTATACAACCCGGGCCAAGTCCCCGCTATTGTCCCGGCTAGCAGGGCACGTTTTTTTTTACTTCCCCGGCTATGTCCCCGCTACTTTCTCCAAAGTCCCCTGGTGCATTACTGTACTGTGAATGTGCAGTCTTTTTCATGATATTTCTCGAAAACCCAAAACTTGCGACGAACATTTGTCAGTGGTAAAGGTACTTTAGAATTATCTAAACTATCAATTCCAATAATAAATTTTCTTAAATTCCAGTTGTGACCTAAAGCAATTGCAAGAAAATACCAAAACGAAAATGGTTTATATTCGAGTTTTAATCTCCCTACATGTACCTTCCTCTTGTTAACCGGTGATGATGAGTCTCCAGATGCCCCATCTTTATAATTCTTCTTGCTGGGTGTGGGTGATGACCCTCCTTCCATCACAAAATCACTCACCGATGATTGTTCATCGGCACTGGAGTTCACATCCGAGCCTGAGGAGGCAGGAGCATCACTGGAATGTTTGTGCAGTAGCTTTGATACTGTTTCCTCGGGAGCTGAATGTTTTCTAAATTTACTGCGAAGGTGAGCTCTCAAAGCCATTGGTGTTATTGGTTGTAACTCAAGTTCTCAAAAGTGTTTTCTTTCTACACCTGCAAAGGGGAAAAATATCACCGGGAACCAGACTAATACAGCACAGATTTTTAATAATACATGTACTAGCGAAACAAGATTGTGATTTGTGTCGTTGTACAAACATGCATCATGGAAAGAGAAAAATCTCGCCGTTTACAGCCATTATCAGGTTAAATTGTTTTTCCCCGATTTGATTGCATAGCTACAGTAGCTTGCGCAATTTTTGAAAATGGCATAAGCCCCATAAGCTTGCGTGTAATTATCACATGAATGTTGCGCAGCTTACGCAATAAAAAGTTGCGCAAGCTGGCTTACGCAGTGCGTAAGGTTTCGTGAAATCGGATATGGTGGGAATGAACGAGTGGAGCCAAACCGTATACGGGTTTCCCGATGGCCGTTTTGTTAAAATGCAATTCATAAATACCTGTTTACGCATCCCTATCTGCCTATTGGCTGAAAGCACATCACGTGGGCAGTTTTAAACAAGCAATAAAGGCACAGTCGATCAGTCTTAAACACTTTTGAGCCTGGCTAGCGGCCGCGCTCTGGTCTGCGCGTATTTAACACGCACATGGACACAGAAACTGCACGCTCCCAAAAGCAAATTGTGCACTATGACAAGTACCCAGTAGTGCGTGCGCGTTCAACACACTCGTATGTATTACGCTTAACGTGCACGATCGAACAAAAACATATCGACGCACAGCTAGCAGTTGTACGAACGCGGTGTTGACACTGTACACATGTAGGTGTAGAAAGTGAATGCCAAACGACGAGGTAATTTTGGTGAGTTTTACCGATTTACGCAAAAATGTATTTATGAATGGGATTAAAAGTAGGTTTGGTCAGTTTTAAACAATCCGTTTAAAACCGGCTACATGTAGGGTCCTGGGCCCTAACTACATGTACATACGTACAAGCACAACTAGATACGCGAACGTCGGTCTTGATATTCTTGACTTTGGTGTAGAGGGCGCTTTATATGGGCAACGTAAAGCTGACACGACCTCGTCCCAATCATTCATGGTCTAAGAGCAGTTAGGAACGAGGATGCTCGACCACCCAGGGGACGAGGTTGAGCAGTGGTTACATGTATTTGTTTTAGTAACTAAGTGCATATATTTTGCATTGGCATTTGTAATCCGGCCGCGCGTTTCGAACATAGCCAAATGTAAATAAACATTGCCTAAAACCAAGAGCTTTGTCAATGCACACGCGCAAAGACGACCAATCACAGATCAAGATGAAGCACCCAGTCTAATTAAGGGGAGTTCACACTATCATGGAAAAATCACACTGACGCACTGCACTCACCGCATGATATCCTAAGTGTCGATTTCTCCAAAATAGAAAATTCCACTCCAGTAACTTGGGGCTTGTCTGATACTTCATTGGTTGCGCGTTGAAAAGGTCAGCGCACCGCGGTCAAAGTTTAACAGGTTTGAACTTTGACCCAGCTCGAAACCTTGTGCGCATCGCAATAAGCCGCGCGCGAACGGCAATTAAGTTTTTGTACAACTCTATGGAGCAGCTGCGCGCAAAGCCCTTTTTGTGCGATAGTGTGAACGCCCCTTGGCTTAACGGTCCACTCACACTCGCAGCGTAATTTTCTTAAAAATGCAACATTTCCGAAAAGTGCAAGTGGGAAGTAGGCCTATATCTTAGAATTAGATGATCTACATAGTATTGATTCCAGGTAATTTCATTCGGTATTTTTTTCGTATACCGGGTACAAAGATTTGAAGGAAATTACCAGATAATGTAATTTTAAGATATACAACTGTACCAAGGCCTACCGTACTTCCTACCGGTACTTGCACTTTTGTCGCAAATGTTGCTTTTCTGTAGAAATATCGCATCCTTTAAAAAAAATTTCAATCAGTAATAGTGGACAAGATAACAATTCACGCGCGCGCGCAGCGCCCACTAACTTGTCGCACTTACGCCTCGTGACTTACACACGGACCACTCGCGCCGTAATTTTGTGCATTACTTTATGTAGTAATAAATAATATATTTATCTCAGAAACGCAACATTTCCGACAGAAGTGCAAGTGGGAAGTATAGGGACTTGGAAATCCGTGACGTCATCGTTGGCGGTCGTGACACTTATTATTGGTCAAATCTGTAACCAAAGTTCACAAGCTTGATGGACCGCTACGTGAAATTGCACTGTAAATCATGCCGCCTTTTGTTTTGTGTCATTTAATGATGTCAGGCTGATTTCTTTTTGATGCCGGTCTAGCCTCAGTCTAGGCCTATTGGGGCTTGTTTTCTTTATAAATATTTGTGCCAAATATCACGCAAATCCACCTGTGCCGTGGTGAGATTTTCTGTGGTTTTTCGCCCCACAATTACAATATCACCAAAATCGGCAGTTGGCGGGCACCGTCAGCTACCTAGTCTTTATTCAATTAAGATACCAATATGGACATCACCATGGGCATAACAAACCCTGTGCCTAATTACCAAATTCGATATTATATCCTAAAGTCCTGCCTCTGTGCTAACACAGAGTCAAGCACCAGACTACCCGGAGTTCCGACCCAGCACGTACCATTTTTGGATGAGGGGGATTTGATAACTATGTACTGCAACGTCATGCGCACTGCATAACAAAAGTACAAAAGTGTACCGCTTCCATAACATAAATAATAATATTTACGCAGTGCCGAATCTTCCTGCCCAACGTGTATACTATAGTGTACGTACGTACGGTAGCATACACGCACTTACACACATATGTATTTGCACGTGGTAGACCGGCCGGAGCGGCAATAAACAGTCGCTAATTCTTTGCAATTCACAGCGGGGAGCTGTACTAGGTAGGTCGAGATATAGCCCCGCGAGCAGTGCTTCGGAAACCGAAGCACTGCTCGCGGGGCTAGTCGAGATATAGACAGAATGATTCTGTCCCTACGGGTTCCCGTAGGGACAGAAGGTACCACTTTCATACAGTGGATTGTTGTCATTTTGCCTCGAAATTAGAATCACACCCAACTATTTCCAGCTAGTTGTTTCCTGTAGTGGTTTTATATATTCTTGATCAGAAGACAAATAAAAAGCACTACTTACATTGCCGTTATTGAATCAAAAACGTCTATTTCCGACAATCTTCGACGAAGAAATCTGTTGTCAACTCCTTATCAAGATATCATTTTTACTAACGTGTAGTTGTGCATTGACGGACGCCCAAAGAGAACGTCTAACGAAACTAAACGGTTACGTGCCGCGCTGTATAAATGCGCGTGACATGAGAGCGCCACCATGGGCCTCCCGGACGTTCTCCTTGGGCCTCCGTAGAGTCACACCAACTGTACGTTCAAAAGAAAAACCACGTTAAGCTTTGGGCTCCATTCTACGCTAGCTTGGGCGACTCCACACTGGAATCGATTAGAATGGGTTGTCCTTGACACAATAAGAAATCGCAATGTACACGTATGTTTTCATACGAAAAATGGAATCGATTTCGAATGGAATTGGGATTCTTTTTTGGAATCGGATACGCGGAGTCGACTCCGAAAATGCTGGAGCGCGCCCAAGCCAACCTCATAGCAGCATGGCAACATCGTAAGGAGATATTTATTCGTGAAAGAGTGTCGGAAATATACGTTTTTGATTGAAAAACGGCAATGTAAGTTGTGCTTTTTATTTGTTTTCTAATCGAGAATATCTAAAACCACTACAGGACACAACCAGCTTGAAATTTGTGGGTGTGATTCTAATTTGGAGGCAAAATGACAACAATCCACTGTATGAAAGGAAAGCTGACTGACTAGTCGAGATAGTGCGAGCGGCTTGTTGTGCTGTGGAAGGTAAACCATGGAGGAAGGAATGGGTAAACATAGGCATAGCCCAGGTTGGACTCCGTACCGCATACTACATGGGGATACGGAGTCCAGGGTATGAAGTTCCAAAAACAGGGGGAAAATGTTTGTAAAGAAAAATATTAATATTTCTACCTTGTGCTGGAAGCCGGTAATGTGCTAACAAAGTTCCATGTGTCCTAATCTTTGGGATTGCCTGGTTTAGAAATCCACTACACATCACCGAACTGCATATATTCCGAAGGAAAACGGCAAAAAGTCACGCTAATAAGCCAGTTCGGAGTCTCGACTGCGCATGCGTCTCCCGACTTTGGTTTGAGATAAACAAAGCGGTATGCATTGTGTTTATCTCAAATGACCTGTGTTTATCTCAAATGACCTTGACACAATCCCATAGACGTTCATTGCGCGCGCGAGATTCCGAACTGGCTTATTTGCTATATATTTGTGCACAAAAAATCCCTACAATACAGACATCCAAGTTACGTTCAGCTTATTTTGTTCTCACCGCGCGCGTAGTCCCGCGTATGCGTGACGGCCGGCCGTGCGCGCGTCGCAACTGAACTAGGCCATGGCCTCGGCGCATTGCGTGCCTGAAATCGTGGCGCCGCACGCGCAAGCCTATCCAAACTTATTTCTCTGAACTTTAACGTTAGGTTGTGCCTTAGATTTCACTATTTTTTTCATCAAATTTGGTATATATGACATTTAAACCTCCCGTTCGTGTAAATGAAGACGTCAAGCATATATGGACATAAATTCGACGTCCATTAAAAGGTAATATAGCTTAAAAATTATGTAGAAGTTTCAGTCCATTTTAGCCTCCATTTTAGCCCCGCGAGCAGTGCTTCGGGTGGGGAAACCCTCATCAGCCCTGCCCCTGTCTTCTAATATACACCAAATCTGTGGCAAACTCACGCAAATGAAATTTGTCCCATGGCTCCGATATTTGCTCAATAGGTGCACTCACCCCAGTTTATAAATATTCCGAAGTTTCGGTGAAATCGTGGGGAAAGTTTGAGAGACTTTCACCAAAAATCAAATGCGCGAGAGCGGAGGGGTCAACACTAGACTGGTTCCACATCCTCAATTTACTTCCCTTCGTCGTAAGATATGAAGGGAAGTAAATATGAGGACAGCGAACCAGTCTAGATTGTGTTGACATATCTCCGCTCTCGCGCGCTACGCGCATGGTGAAAGTCGCAAACTTTCCCCACGATTTCACCGAAACTAGACATCGGATCGATGCGTACTCTTCGGAATATTTATAAACTGGGGTGAGTGCACCTATTGAGCAAATATCGGAGCCATGGGACAAATTTCATTTGCGTGAGTTTGCCACAGATTTGGTGTATAATTAGAAGGCAGGGCCAGCGCCAGGGGCAGGGCTGAGGGTTTCCCCACCCGAAGCACTGCTCGCGGGGCTACCTCCATTCATGCTCCATTTCAACTCTGTGACCAGAGATCCACAGAGCCGGATCTCCAGATATTGTCCTCGTGGGCCCTGCATTCTATAATTGTACCCAAATCTTTGTTCTATGTATACGGGAAAAAATACCCTAAATTCTTACCCTAAACACTGCGAAAATGAACGTGTCATCAACACATTCTACCCGTAAACTAAACTGGTTCCCGATCCCATCGCTTATTGCGAAAATATGGGGATCGGTAAAGTATGGTGTGCAGCACCTGCCATCTCGCATCTCGACCACGAAAGTCATATACAAAGAGACCTGACTTGTTCCCTGAGCCACTAAACTGCTAAACCTGTGCTTTCCTACAGCGATTGCACTTTGGGCACGGGGTTACTAATCCCTAGTGCTCTGCGCCATCTTTGCTTGATAACAACTGCAGCGTGAGTGGCTATACAAGCTGTCACGTGAGTGGCTGGCGTTACGAGACACGTTAGCGTTGTTTGTGCCCCAAAATGTACAGCTGCGACTGTCCACACCAGTATATATCGGCTTATGTTTAGTATCGATATAGTTCATAAAAGTCGTATTTGTGTGACATTTCAGTTGTCCAATCGACGACGTTGTTAATTACCACGACACCCTTTCCCAACATCACCTTCCAAGCCGTGTCTGGCATTCTAGGTCAATAACCTTGAGGGCTTTGTTTATGTAAAGTATCTTCGGGCTGAAAAAGTAATCACCGAACCCAGATACTGCGTGCGCGGGGTCATAAATAAGCATCTGTCAATTCCGGGCCTCGGGCAAACTGTACAGCGAATCTGGGAGGGAAGAAATTATCATTTACATATACACAAACATTAGAGATGATACCGTTGGACGATTTGTGACTAAATGTACCGTACGTTGGACAATTATGATTTTGTCATTATGCAAGTTTTTGTAATTATGGTGTTCATTATGGCTGTTTTATTTGTATACTGGTACAAAACAAGTTCCTGAGTTTGTTTATTTTTTGTTTATTTTTCGTTCATTTTGATTCAGCGTTTGCATACAGACCATAAACGCTATGTTGTACTTCGGACTAGACTAACCTTTGTCGTATCTCTAATCGTTAAATGGGGGCGGTCGGGTTGGCGTACGGGTTCTTTCCTCGCCTTTCACCTCTGGCGTCCCGGGTTCGAATCCGGGGCGTGTATGTGGATAATTGGGTTTGCAGTCCCTACTTGACCGCGTGGGTTTTCCCCTGGGGCATTTCTCTGGGGGTTTTCCTCCCACTTCTAAAACTGCAACTCCTTCTTCGTCATCTCAAGTTGATAATATAGTATAGTTAAAGTTAAAACCGTATAGTTGATGGCATAAAGGGCATTATTTGCCGAAGATGCCATAAAATATACAACAACAACAACAACTAATCGTTATTCTAAAGGACTACTGCACAAAGGTAGTTTGGAAGGGCTAGCCATTTCGGCTAAGGGGACCCGTCCTCCTGAAGTAGGCCAACTGCTCTTAACTGAGTGGTTAGTTGAGGTTGGGTCCGACTTGGCCTGACGGCCGATCACATGATTTCCACGAATTCTAGACTCTCGCCTTCACGCTATGGAGCTCGCATGTGAGTGAGTCGAGCACCAGACTACCTGTCAATTCGGGTTGTTACCAGGGGGTGCACGCTGGCGGGTCATAATAACTGGCGCGAAAGTCTGTGCGGTACCTGAAATACCTCGCACATCATACTCTATGCATTTTTTTAACTGGACCGTCCGAAATTAATGTTGAAATGATCGTGTACTCATCGTGAATGTTCCTCGAAATAACGAAATAGAACGTATTTTTTTCTTTTAACTTGGAAGTCGATGTGAACTTGGAAAGCTGGAACGTTTCCAAACAGCAATGATGCAATAAAGATAGTACAGAAACGATTTTGGGTTATGTGACTGGAAATTGCCGATGGTCCAGCTTAGAAAGCGGGTAGGACTCTAGACTAGAATTTATGTAAATATAAGGCGTGACTCCAGGACTTATGCAAATATATCACGCAACTGGTCTGTTGCATATGTACATGTTTAAAGGAGCGTGACCATGCAGATCACATTTTGACTCACCCCTTTTCCTATGGGTTTTGATAATTTTTTCTATCAATTCATTACCATTCTGAAATCTTGAGTTCTCTAATCGTATCACAGCCTTTTGCGTGTTTGACTTGAATGATATAAGGGTATACTGCCGTAGTGCCTTTCATGGACTAAATGTTGTTTAAAATAAAATGCTATTGGGTGGCTTGCACGCAGCAGGTAATAAGTGCACAATAAAAACCGATAAAAGAGAATGGCATAAAGCAATGGACTGTTAGTTGATGGGCATGCACTGGCGTGCATCACGTAGCAACAACAACATTTGAAAGTAACTAATTTGGGGCAACAGTCATGTTGCAAAGATTACGTGAACATTAAAATATTTGAGCCCTTGGTCATTTTGTTTTTCTTTTCATGTCTCATTTCAAAGTGAATAACTTTTACGTTTCTAGATAATTATTGTTGAGGTGCCACACCCAAAACGCACGGACTGTATAAAATCATCTTTAAAAGTATACATGTACGTGTCTAAAAATCTTCTTTACGGGGCAAAGTGAAGTACCCCTCTAAACTGGGGGTCCCCCTTCCTCCCTGCTAATACGTCACATTTCCAAACCGATGTCTTCCCGGGTAGTTTGGGTTTTGCACTTTCGAGAGGGGCCCGGTGGGACTCCCTACGGCTGCCGGGCTATTTTTGGTTTCGGGCGGGCCCCCGGTTCATTTTAATTCGCACTTAAAATCAACTCGGGGTCCGGCGAAAAATACAAGACGGATCCAAGCCGTAGCCTAATCGCACTGCTGACAGAAGACAAAAGGAGCAACAGTCAGAGCGTATTAAAAATACAATGAAGGGTGGACTGTTGTTAATTTTAACCGTGTATAGTTTTTAAAAGCAAACATTTGGCTTTTATACACTGTTTCCTTAGCCTAGCAGGACCGAAATCAAGTTGACGGTTTTTCGATTTGCACAAACCAAAATATTAATATTTGCTACCAGCAGACAATTAATTGGTGCCCTTTGGTGGAGGGCAAAAAGTTGACAAACCAGAACCTTGTATTTTCTGCTTGAAGAAATGCGTTTAAATTTGACAAACTGTTTATTACATCCAAGTTTTATTCGGAACGAATATAATTTCCATTTTATTTGATTAATTTGCTGTTTAATTTTACCCAGTGAATTCAAAAGCGTAAGCCTACCTCCCTTAATTGTTTGTAAGAGCTCACGACGTAATTTGCATAGGGTGACCTGCACGTGACTGGCTGATTTCTGCTACCAAATTCGGCAGCGATTATAAAGAAAAACATAATAATTGCCTCGCAGTTCGAAAAAAAAGGCCAAGTGAATGAGACACTCGCCGTGTGTAGACTATACTCAAGTCACCAAATCGCCCAAATTCACGAGGCCTTGTCAAAAGGCTAAGTGGGGCGCGGGTAATGATGTTGTGACGTTGCACGTTCAGGTCAACTACTCGCATCAATGAATAATGTAGCAGTAGCCAGTTCGTAAAAGGCTTTAAGGCAAGACAGAAGGCATAACGTTCGCCCAGCCTTTATATACTCCGCTCAAGACGCTCAACCATCCCACATTTTAGGCCTAATTCCAAAGCCATAAAGCCTTGCCAAAAAGGCTAGGCGAAGGCCAGCAAGCTCCACTATTTTCCGGACAGAGCGGCTCAGTGGAAACTTCGCGTTCCTACGAATACTACGGAGCTCTGGAAGTGCCATCCAACTTGTTAAGATGACAACATCTTCAGTGCAAAATTTCGTCATCCCGAGATAATTCATAAAATATCTCGGTATGTCATCATTCTATTTTCCGGATGTCGTCATCCCTTGATAAAATTATATCTGGATGTTGTCATCCCCTGATAAATTATCTCGGAATGTCGCGATCATCATACATTCTAGATGTCGTTATCCCGTGATAAATTATCTCGGGATGTCGTCATCTTAAAGGGACACACCGGCTTTGTTGGGCTATTTTGGGCTCGAAATAGACCCATACATTATTCTGAAGCGCTTTCCAGAGTAAATTAGATATATCTTGAAAAGACGCCGTCAAATTTGGCCGTTTTTTAGCATTTCTCAAAAATTCAAGGTCACGTGACGAAAAGTCACATGGTCTTACGAGTTAGTTTTGTGTCCAGCCGCATGAGTGTTTTCTAGGCTGCAGAACTGCACCAAATTCAACTCTGATTTACCCCCAATATTTATAAGATATTGACAAAAGAGAGACTATTTATACAGGTATGAAACAAAGTTGAACACATGTATGAAAATTCGAACATAATGTTTGTTTCGAGAGTCCGGAGAACCGGGGCGAGCGCGTGCTACGGCAGGCTACCGTGGAGTGTAGGATATTTGCCCCGCGCAGCACGGCAAATAGCCTGAGTCCACACACGGCCGGGTGTGTTGTTTCGGTGTACGTTTGTGAAGACAAAACATGATGCCATCTCCCGGCAAAAGAAAACGGAAATTCCTATTCGGTCGTCCGGGCTGTCCAGTGAAATCGAGAGCAGAAAATTGCAATGGAGATATCCTGAGTAGGAGAAGAGCGAATCGTTTGTGACAAAGTCGTGAGGCTCGCGCGTAGTTGCAACGGTAAAGCGTATAACCCGTCTTTTGACCGTTTTTGTTAATTTTGCATGCTTTAGTAAATTACGGGATATTTTGATGATATTTTATCACAACGACCATCAAAAAAGTATTGTCAATGCTGCTACATCTCTAAATCATGTAAACAGTAGGCCGGTGTGTACCTTTAAGGTCCGTCTACACGATCCAACATTTGTTGGCCAACAAGGTCGACGATGGCGGCCGACCGAAAGTTGGATGGTGTGGACGCCACTCCAGACAACGTCCAACAACGTCCAACATGTTGGAGAATGTTGGAACATGTTTCCATCGCTCGACTTTGTTGGAGCTTAAAGGTACACACCGGCCTACTGTACATGATTTAGTGATGTAGCAGCATTGACAATACTTTTTTAATGGTCGTAATTGTGAAAAAAGATCATCAAAATATCCCGTAATTTACTAAAGAAGTGCAAAATTAACCAAAACGGTCAAATGACGTGTTATACGCTTTACCAGCCGTTGCAACTACGCGCGAGCCTGGCGACTTTGTCACAAACGATTCGCTCTTATCCTACACATGATATCTCCGATTGTCTGCTTATACGATTTCACTGAACAACCCGGACAAACGAATAGGAATTTCCGTTTTCTTTGAAGGAGTAGGCATCATATTTTTTCTTCAAGAACGTACATGTACGCCGGGGCACACCAACCCGGCCGTATGCACTCGGGCTATTCGCCGTGCTGCGCGGGGCAAATAGCCTGCCGTATAGCACGCGCTCGCTCTCCCATTCTCCGGACTCTCGAAACAAACATTTATGTTCGAATTTTCATACTTATGTTTAACTTTGTTTCATACCTGTATAAATAGTCTCTCTTTTGTCAATTACTTATAAATATTGGGGGAAAATCAGAGTTGAATTTGGTGCAGTTCTGCAGTAAGAAACATTCATGCGGCGGGACACAAAACTAACTCGCAAGACCATGTAACTTTTCTGAACCAGAATCTGGTTCCGAAAAGTCACGTGACCTCTATTTTTTGAAAATTGCTCAAAAACGGCAAAATTCCGTGGTTTCTTTTCAGGATATGTTCAGTTTATTTCGGAAGGGCATTCAGAATCTTGTATGGGTCAATTTCGAGCCCAAAGTAGCCCAACAAAGCCGGCGTGTACCTTTAATTGTTCGAGGAAACGGGCCAATAGAGAGAAACACCTGTCACATAAGATCGTTGATCACGGCACGTCAAAAACAACGCTTGCTAGACGCATGCGCACAACGCGCTGGTTGCACAGCTCGCGCGTTTGTGTCCAACATCGCCCAACATTCTCCAACTGTAGTCCAGGGGCCAATTTTTTTTGCTGTTTAGTAGAAATGTTTGCTTAATCAACAATTTGTTTGCTTTATAAAAATGGGTCAATAGTCAAAATTGCATGTCAATTTGTGTTTTTCACAAGAATATCTGCTATTCTTGCTAAGAACACAAGTTGACATACAATTTTTACCATTAACCCATTTTTATAAAGCAAACAAATTTTTGATTAAGCTATTTCTTTTGCTAAACAGCTTGATGAAATTGGCCCCAGATTTGTTGGATAATGTTGGGTCATGTAGACGAGCGCATCCAACAACGTCCAACAAGTTCCAACTTCATGTTGGACCTTGTTGGCCAACAAAGTTAATGTTGGATCGTGTAGACGGGCCTTTATACATACTACATGTTGTCATCCTGCGATGACAACATGCAGGATGGCACTTCCAAAGCTCCGTACGGTTAAAAACGTATACAGAACCTATAGTTGTTTACCCCTTAATTTGTTTTAACGAAATGTGAGGACAGTGTTCACAGCTATTCGTGCATGGAAGGAGTCTAACAAGACAACAGTACACTTCAAGGCATGCACTAAGTGTATTATTTATCCACTTTGAATCAAACATATTTGGAGGGGAAATTATAAAACACTGACTTTTTAAACTAAAACCAACTACTCTCTGGACTACATAAGCTACATTGTCACACATGTGAGTTTAAACACAAAAGTCACCAAACCTGGAAATAACTCGGATACCACTGCTGTTGCTTAGGTGACACCTCACACTATAATCACTTTTTTTATGGACGCAATAATGTGCCTAGGCCAAGTTCCGCCTTCAAAAGTAAAATTCGGACTTGACTCACTATCAACACTTACACGCGTCTGTTCACATATACCTGTAAACAACGTACACTGAGGACTACGTGTACAACACCGAGGACGTAGTTTGCGACCGCGTGCTTATATAGCCAGCCTCAGTAAAACGAATTGCGTAATAGCCCCAAATACAATTGCCACACCATAATAAGTCCTAAATGCCTCTGCTTAAAATGATTTCTTGCCAAAACTTAGATAAATAAGAATACCAAAGTCGTCCCCTGAATACAAACTGGGGAAAAAACACCTTTTTGCCCTGATTTTATTTAAAATGTGATTGTCCATAGGATGGTTATTTAAAATGCGTCATTTTGATGAACCTGACATAATTGTTTGACAGAGGGTTGGTAAAGTGGAGAACGGTTGTCTCGGTCGACCGAGAAGGAGGAGCAACCAATTTAATCCAAAATAAGCCCGGGCAGACGCCATCAAACGGAATCAAAATGAAATATTTGATATTTTGTCAATTTGAAAGCTGGGAAGAGTTTATTATTCTGGCCATATTGACAAAGCGATCCGACGTCATTGTCTTATCCAACGGTTTACCGCCGAACTGAAATAGTATAAATATAATATATATCTTATTAGTTTCTGGGGGTCAACCGTTGCAGTCTCGTCGAATGGGGGCGCTATTAAATACAATAATCACATGTATTTGCCAAACAAAACATACTACAGGCCTGGAATACAAACAAATAAATAAATAAATATTTTTCTTGTAAATTGCAGTAATGAAATGAGGAAATAAATACGAAATGAAACACAAGAGAAACGAAATATGTTTAACTGTCTGGACGGTCGACCCTTGTCGAAAGACCAGTGAACATATATACCTTTCGACCCTTGGCAGAATGCCAAGCAATTAACATTGTAAGTACATGTGTTCTACACCTGTTGATGAATACAGGGAACCGGGGGCGCGTTCAATAGCGCAATACGTATGCATACCGTACCGACAATACCTTCAACTTCAAAGATATAGGAAAATACCCATTACTGGCATACCTATTGCGCTATTGAACTCGCCCCATGACAATGCAATACAAATATGTGCGTGGGGAAGTTTTTTCTACAAAAGTCAACAGTATCCTAGCTGTAGCCGTCAGTTGCAGAATCGGCATCACAGTGAAAAACACCATATTAACAGGGACGGATCTAGGAATTATTTTCAAGGGAGGAGGTGTTCTGCCAATGCGAGTGCCGACAAATTTGTGGGGCGAGGGTTACCATTAATATTTATATCGGCATGTTGCCGACACTGGCGGACTCGCAGAACATGTATTACATTTAAAATTTAGCCAGAGCAGGGGGAGCGGTGTTTGACCACGCCTCCCCCCTCAACCCCCCCCCCCCCCACCCCCCCAACTCCCACCCCCACCCCCCACCTCCTCCCGTACGCCAGCCCCGCCCCCTCCCCGCCCCCCCTCCCCCCATTTCAATGTTGTTCGGAGTTGCGTCCGCCGCGGCGAGTCCCAGGCCCAACATTGAAATGGGGGGGGGGGAGGGGGGGGGGGGAGGGGGGGGGGGGGGGGAGGGGGGGAGGGGGAGGGGGGGGGGGGGGGAGGGGGGGAGGGGGGGGGGGAGGGGGGGGGGGGGGGGGTCGAGATTGGCTCATTAAGTTCAGTAATTTTCGGCAAAGAAGCGAGGATGGTATTTATGATAAATATGAAAGGCCCGCCTCCCACCCATACATGTAACACTGTGTAGTTAAAACATACTTGCCATTTCTGTAGTAATCACAAACCGAGGACGAGCTCGGTTTGCAGGCCGTCCTCGGTTTGTGTGAGTGTATTCACATACAAGACCTCGATTCGCATCTTAGACAAGTCCAGTAACAACCTATCAGTAGATTTTCTAATGATGCTCTCACACTGTGGCGAATATTCTTGCGAATATGAATATTTGAATTTCGCGGTGAATTCGCCCAAAAATTGCGATTGGATAGTGAATATTTTCATCTCGGTCACCCCTCGGTCGTCCCTCGACCTCTCCTTACCAATATCTTACGAATGCTTACCAACGCTTGCCAATGCTTGCCAATGCCTTACGAATAGCTAATGAACGTTGCGAATGTTGCGAATGAGCTTACGAAAAAATTCAAATAAATGCAGCGAATGCCTTGCGAATGTTACGAATGCTTGCGAATACTTACGAATGGGCTTACAAACGTTACGAATGCACTTACGAATGTTACGAATGTCTTACCAACGTTGCCAATGCCTTGCCATTTTCTTACGAAGCATGAGTAAAGCATTTGTAACATTGGCAACAGTGGTAAGACATTCGTACGGAAGGGGACCCGGTGAAAGTTACAAACGCCTTATACAAATGCCTTTACGAACGTTGCCAACGCTTACGCACGCTTTACCAACGTTACCAATGGCTTACCAATGCTTACAAAAATCGACGGCGAATTACCGTCTTCACAACATTCGCTGAAATTTAGGAAGCGCTTCCTAAATTGACCGATCTTCGCAAGGAGGTGGAGAATGACTTGTGAACGTTCCGAATTTGTTACCAACGCTTACGAAGACACGGCGAATGTTGCGAAGTTTGAGCGATTGTCAAATATTTCCATTCGTAAGCACATTCGCTGGCATATTCGCCACAGTGTGAGAGCAGCATTACCGATGATAATTCTTGTAACGTCGTTAAACCACGATAATTATAAGTTTTCACACAAAAAAAACAAACAAATAAATAAAAAACTAGTAACTAAAAAACGAAACCAGAAAAATCAATCCGGGGTAGTCACCCCGTTGAATATACAATGTAGGCTATCATTCGAAATTTAAAAGGTGCATATTATTGCACTACAACATTAAATTAAGGTGTGTGTGTATTATTGAAAAGAACTTGGAATCACGGGTGTTCCCCAGTTGCAGATTGGCCTTTCCGCTAATTTGGGCTGGTCATCATGAGGCTAAAACGAGTATTATGCCCTAATATATAAAATCTGACACTAAACGCAAAATTAGCTTTAACACGAAATGTAACAACTTTGTAACGCAAACTAAGAACATTAACTTTCAATTCCGAAATAAAATAATAACCAGAACTTCTTCCGTTCGGAATTAAACGTCACTTTCGGATTTCCCCTGGCGTTTCCTCTCCTGGTTTGCCATCCAGCACCGATTCCATGAGCTTATTTAGTTCCTGTAAGTAGTTCAGGAAATTTGCAAGCCCTTCCGCATCGGCGTCAGAAATTTGCGATGCGTTGGTGTTGCCTGCTGGCGCTGGCTTTTCCTTATGATCAGCCACGGTAGAAACATCTTTGCCTCCAGCCGCAGCTGGGGTATTACCCCTTATCGCAAAAGCCCCCAGTTGTTTTGCCGCTCTCGATTTTCCGGGTTCAGCAGTACGTTTCGATTGAAAGGAAGTCGGGATTCCTTTTCTTTCGTCTTTGTGGATGTGGGCGTCGGAACTGTAGTCGTGAGATCTGTGCTGGTCAGAATGGTCCAGCGGAGTCGCTAATATTTCTTGGAGCGCGGCCTGATTGATGGTTGAATCCTGTCCTGGATCGGTCCCCGGGGGTGCCTCTGTCAGTGTCTGTGTTGGAGACAGTGTCGTCGGTTTTTCGCGTGCTTCTTCTGCGATATACAACCCCCCACCTGACGTATCGATACTGCAGATAGACTCTGATGAACCGTAATGATCTTCCTTACGTAGCTTAGATGCCCTCCCCGTGGACTTGTCCAGTGTTCCGTTGTCTTTATCATTCGATGCACTGTTGTTCTCGTTTTCCGCGATCTGGATGACAGTCGTGCACATATCCGTAGATTCGTACTTTGTCCCATTCTCCACTGGAAATCCAGGGATGGAAGCCCTAAGTTGGACATGTGATTTCGGGCCAATGTCGATCATATTTTGCACGGGGGAATGTGGAATACTGACCACATGTCGAGGCAGCAAAACTGATTCTTTCGTCGTGTTGGTATAAGAGGAGGCAGTGTGTGCGAAGGCGGACGGCATTTGGAACTTTAACACGGGCTGGGGTTGACTAGGAATGTCGGAGTCAAGAATAGTAACAACAACGGGGAATGTTGGCCACACCTTGCCGTCCAGCAGTACGACCTGCTTCTGTTGAGGGGATTCTTGTTTGTCTTCTAATCCCACAGCTGCCACCAAACTGGCAATCCTTCCCAAGGCATTTTGATTGTGGCTTCCCATCGAGAGCTCCAGCTCACCCTTACCCCCGACACAACCATAAAGCGGAGGTAGCTGCAGATTCCAAGAAATCCCTAGCGGCCTGAGTTCCACCTGACTTGACCCGTCTCCCCATTGGCTGGTTTTTATAATTCTGGCTACGCCGAGCGTGAAGTGCACGGCACGGTAAGCTGATGACTGTGTCGATCCCAGAACTTTTGCATTCCGTCGAGGATTGGCAGTTGGTGCGGCACTACATTGTTTAGACGCTGTGCAGCTTTTCCATGATGTCGTTTGAATCAGATCGGGTGCTCTGTCGGTTTTCAGAATCTTCGCTGCCGTTTCTCCGAGCTCTCTTGTCTGTACCTGTGTCTCATCAATAGAAAGCACACCGTCCGCTGTCACCTTGACAGAGAGAGTAACGTGTGACCGGGGGTGATTCTCAGGCAGCTTCTGATGTGTCATCTTTCCGTATTTATCCTCTTCGTTTTTCGTGCCATACTCTTCTTGCTCTGCTTGAGGGTTCCCGTGTTGTCGTTTTAAATAGTTCATCTCGCCTATTGAGATAATGAACAGTACACTGCTTCTTTGCGACGGATCTGAACGACGGATCAGATCGCTACTGCGGTGTCTTAAAATCGAAGACAGCCTTAAACAAAAGAAAAACAATTATACGATTGAGGCTAGCTTTAGTTTCCGCCGTGTTTCGCCTACGCTAAAGGCCCATTACATCATTTGCAGTGACCCAACGATTTACTTCGTGAATTTACATTCATAAATACCTTAGACAGTTTACGCATCCCTATAGACCTTTATCACGGTGCGGCCATCTTCCCCTTTCCCCTATTAAAATGAACGTAACGAAAGCGAGGCTTGCCGAAATAAAATAGTTTGGCCCCGTGTTGTGTGCATCACAATGACATGCGCGCAGTGCGATCAAGAAAACGCGCAGCGCGTACAGTGACTCTCTCAAAACAACAACGGAAGACTGCACGCGCTATCACGCAGAAACGCACACGCACTGATCATGCCCGACACGTACACGTACTATGCAGTGGGGAACAAGACAAAGATGGACGCACCGTGATAAAGGTCTATTGGTTGAGTGCACGTCACGTGACGTGGGCAGTCTTAAATTAGCGATAAAGAATAGTGATAATGCCCGGACGGCTGTCCCGCGTTTGTGCCCTAGTCAGCGCGTATACGGAACACGAACATGCACAAAGAAACTACACGCGCCCGAAAGCAAATTGTGCACTTATATCCGGTCGTGTGCGTGCGCGCGCAACACGCCTGCGTTACGCGTAACGCGCGCGATCGAACAAAAACACCATCACGCACAGCTAGCAGTTGTACGAACGCGGTATACGCGTGTTGATACTATATGGGTGTAGGAAAGTAAATGCAAAACATGGCACAACGACGAGCTATTTTTGTGAGATTTACACGAAAAGGTATTTAATATGAATGAGCCGGCAGGCGAGGGCATTATCAGCGCCCAGGACCCCTTGCTGGTTTTAAACGGGTTGTTTAAGATTGGCCAAACCTACTTTTAATCTCTAAATTAAAACCCGACTAAAAGTGTTGATAGCAATGGTAACCCACGCCACAGGACTTTTTCCCCGTGTAAAACGATATATTTGTAGGAGATTGCCAAACTGATTTTTTCTTTCTTATCTAAAGTATAACTAGATCTTTTAAATGTTCTCTTTAAAGGCAAAGGCTCGTCAGCAATGCGCGCGCGCCAAATTCGTGGCACGAATTAACTCGGCTCCATGCCTTTGCTATAAAGCTGCGTATTTCGCGGCACGAATTTGGCGCGCGCGCATTGCTTGACGATCCTGTGCCTTTAAAGGGGCTATGTCACGGTTTGAGCATGCGCCAAATCCTTTCATATTTTGACATATAGGCCTACGTGCAGGCTCAGATGAATGTAGTGCAATTTCGTTATACAACGCCATTGGTGCGTGTGCTATAGTTGTGTACATCGTGTACTTAGCGGTGCCGCATGGGCAGTGTGTTCGTTCAAGAGTGTTTACAATACGCAAAATTCAACTACATTGTGCATCGTGTGTGCGCATTTGTTCGATTTGGCATCGCGCGCGCATGTAAGCGCGCGATTGCGCGATTAATGTCTGGCAAAACAAAATCGTACAGCGGTGGCGGCCACTGTGTCTTTCCAAGGACAGAAGGTATGCTGTAAAATTGCTGTCAGGACTAAATAAGCATGTCATTTTTGATGGAAAACAAGGTTAAGTAAATTGCTGTATCCAACCATGTCATTTACATCATTCGATGCCGTTTCTGTCATGTTTTGTGGAGTTTTTTGACGGGATGAAAAACTCTCTTTTTAACTGTTTGGCGGCTTAAAAATACGGCAAACAGTGCGATTCCAAGTGAAATGTAATGCATCAGGACATCCCGGACGTTGACAAGTACACCACTGCCAAAATTACTAAATAATTAAAAGGGATGTCAAAGATTGAATAGGATATGCAAAACCTGGCGACAAAACTTGAAAAAGTTAGCCACACTTTTTCAAGTTTTGCTACGCATGCGCAAACCGTGACATATCCCCTTTAAGTATTACTGAAACTGCTACAAGGCAGTTTATCAACATTATTATTTTATTAGTTATGTATATGATGTTGTTTCTGGAATTCCTCAACAAAAGTTTCATCTGCAAATGATATAATGGCCTTTAAAGGCACAGGCTCGTCAGCAATGCGCGCGCGCCAAATTACGCAGCTTAATAGCAAAGCATGGAGCTGCGTATTTCGTGGCACGCATTTGGCACACGCGCATTGCTGACGAGCCTGTGCCTTTAAGCCGCCTTGCCAATCTGTAATTGCACTGCGACAGAACACAAGACATCAATCAAAAGGTAATGCTCGGGTCACAAATCTGAACAAATTGTGTGAATATTGCTAAACAAGCAGAAACTCTACACAGAATACGAGAAATTATGCTCATGTCACGTACGATTAGATGTGAGGAGGATTTTATAGTGTGATTTTCCAAACGCAGCATGAGTTGGATAAAGAAAACTGAATGCTCATGTGCATGTGACGCAAGTACACTGATATACACTGCACAAAATGCTGGGTAAAATCAAGTTGAGCAAATTCATTTCGATATATGTTGGGTCATATTTCCTTAACATATACATGTATGCAAAAAAATATTATGTTGGGTAAAACATCCAAGCAACCAACGTTGGTCACATTGAAGTTCTATAAGTTGGTCAAAGGGTGTGCATTTATTGGGCACTTATTATACCGTGTGCTAAAGGTATTAAAATGCTGAGCAAATTATAACTCACGACATTTATCTCCAGTTATTGGGGACCTTTAACACAAGACAGGACACCGCATTCGAGCAACCGCACACTTATATTTGTATAGCAGCTTGCATATGACGAACGGCCTGTCTGGTGCGTTTAAAATAATGTTTAAGAAAATGAAGGAACGGTGGCTTTAAAGGAGTGTGACCAGATCACTTTTTTTTACCCATAACTCCCCGGGACTTACCTTATGGGTCATGAGATTTTTATATCATAACATCCGTTATATTTTTCTGATTACGAAACTAAAACTCCCGCGCTTCTAGGCCGCATATTTCCGAGGATATCGTCGAAAATCCACCGATTATTTGTAAACAAATTTTTCAGTATCAACGTTTATCCGCTGAAAGCCGACTCGATAGTTTTTTTCAATTTTTTACTGGAAATTGCGAATGTTTTCGGGTTTTTGGGACATGGGAGGTGTGTATGGGAGTTACTTGATAATATTGGTAAGTTACATCGAAAACTATTTTCCACAAACTCTGGTCACGCTCCTTTAAGAGAGTACTCCCTTAAATTCCATTTTGCTATTATCATGACAGTTTTGTAGATAAAGTCTTTCTGTGTATTTGGGGTGCATATGGTCTCATCCAAACTTTTTGTTGCAGTTTATTAAAAAAGCAAAACGAATCAACCGAATTCGTTTCAAAAGTTCCTTTATAGACTACTAAAGTGAAAACGTCACCCTTTGTGTGTTGCCATTGTGTTTGGGTCTACACTAAAACCAGTGAACTGTTTCCCTGCACTATACCAATGGACGTTTCAGATTACCAGCGAATGTTTAGACCCAATTACCATGGCAACTGACGTCACACTTTAGTAGCCACTTGCACGGTTGCGCTCAAAACGAGGCTTTCCTGGCATACGTCATATTTTACAATGGACGAAAGTCAACGTCACAGCAACGACATGGTAACGACGCGAGGGAGTCATTGTTCATGCAAGGAAAGCCTCGCTGTTTTGCCAATATGGCGGAACCAATATGGCGAATTACGATGTGAAAACACCAATCGTTGGTCAGCAGATGTCCAACGTTTAGCCTTTCCTTGTGCCCCATTATTGGGGGAAAACTGGGGAGGGGAGAACAACACTCACTTGGTAAAATGGTAAACAATAATTGGCTTTGAACATTGACCAAACATTGGATGATTTAATTGAACCAACAAATGACTATGCATTTTCACCCAAACATTGGTTGATTCAAACAACTATTGGCCATGCACATTTACCCAAACGTTGGATAATTACACTGTAAAAAGTTACTGTTAAATGTGCAGTACTGTACTGTATATTTCACAGCAGTAAGGTGGTTTTTACAGAGTGAGATTTGACCTCGATTTGCATGTTGAACCACGTGAATTATCGCAAAATCCTTTTCGTCAAGTAATTTGCATTTTTCATTCGTTACGCAAGCATTTTTATATTTTGATAAAGTTCTGTTTGTGCTCTGTGGATGTAATTTTGTATATAAAAGCGAACCATTGTCAAAGAAGGTAACATTTACAAACAAAATAGAAAAACAAAACCACTTTTTGATGTCTCAACCGTGACTACACCAAAGGGGCAAATTATTGCCATATAATGATGTATACTAATCGACGATTTATTTCTCTGTGAGTGGAAACAGCTGTGATTCGATTAATGGATACAAAGTTACACGATAATTAACCATTGGTTAATACAGTTAATTTCGTATAATTAAAGCGATGCTTGTGATAACAATGATCAATGAATATGTTAATCTACCGTAACAGTGAAAATTAACAACAATGAATTACTGCCACTTTTACAGTAATATACTGTAAAACGCAGTTGTACCGTAGCCGAGTGGTTTAATTGGGTCATTGACACGCAATCATAGATGCGGGTTCGAACCTCCCACCGGCTGCAGTACTTGTACCATTGAGTAAGGCACTCAACCACACTTGCTCCATCCTTCGGAAGGGACATAAAGCCGTTGGGCCAGTGTCTTAGGTAACGATAACGCAGTATAAGATCCCATAATTAACATTCTTTCGCGAAGAGCAAAATGTTAACATTGTGTGTCTTGTCATATTTGTTTGTAATTTTACAAGAATTTACATAAATTATGTAACAGATAATCCGAATCCAAAATATGCCTATGTAAAGATATTTTTCGCAGTTTGTACATTTTGTACAAGCTGCATATTTATTTACATGTAGGTCTCCGTTAATTTCAAGAGGTAGGGGCCTACGAGTAGGCCATAGGGGCCGCGTAAACCACAGTTTTGCAGCAAATGTATAATTTCTCAAATAAGTAACAATGATTTATGTGATATTTTATCGCTCAGGGGAAAAACGCAGGGAAATTCCGCTTGTTATTCTGCTAGCGAACGTTCAATTTTTTGTACACAAGTCAATGGACATTTCCTCTGTTGTCCTGAGATGACATCACGGATTTGCTCATGAATACGGAAATTCTCATTAGCATAAAAATAGAAAACTTGCAATTACACCAAAACGGAACAATCAATTTTTCTGAAATTTACCGAAATGTGTAAAGCACACCCTCTATTATTATTATATTTCATAAAAACCCTATCTCACACGTCCTTTTGGACGGCGCTACGGGGGGGGGGGGGGGGGGGGGGGGGGTCGGGGGGGGGGGGGGGGGGGACGGGGGTGCAAATTCCCCCAGTTTCCCCCCCCCATTTTTTTTTCCGATGGCGGAAATTGAGTTTAATCCCAAACAGTGCACCCAATTTGTTACAATGTTGTTTGCGCTGTAAATAATAAACTCAATTTCATCCATCATAATTAGCTGGCACCATCAAAAAAGCCCAATACACTTTACAAAATTACATTATAGATTTTTGTTTTCCCCCCTCTTTCCCCCCAGATTAACAGGTCTGGTGCCGCCGCTGTGGGGGAGGGGGTGGGGAGGTGGTACGGGTGCAACGAATCGATCAAGTCGAGCATTACGAACCTGTCCGATGAAATAATACTGACGCAAGAGGGCGCGCTATCGGGAAATGATTTTCGGCAGACAGACATACACGTACGGACCACAGACCAAACAAATATATCGACTAATTGAGTAAAGTCTATGGGGACTGGAACATTATTTACTTTTAAGCGCAGGCTGCACTACGACAGTTTCGCTTGTACCCAACGCTCTTAAAGGGCGCCGGGATGCGTATTTTTTTTTACACCACTGCGAGAGGTTATCCTTCGTTACAGAGCACGTACAAAGACTACGAAGAAATCGCGCATGCGCAATACCGGTGACTTTTCACCATTGGAAAAACAATGAGGGGTAGCCGATCGTAGCCGATCTCGAGATCTTGTGTGCAAAACATGTTGAGATCAGCAAACGGAATCTGCTGGTTGGTGAATTGGTCGCGTTGGAACCACATTTCGCGTGCAGACAAACCTCGGTTACGAATACGAGAGTTCAAGACTGCGGTGGCAAGCGAAAGCGTGAAAGGTGTTGCTGCGGACTGCCGCGGTTGGGTCTTGGCGTAGTAGCTCGTCTTCCAATTCGCGAACTGCTTTCTCCGCGATTGGGTTTTTGTTGGGGTTTTTGATACGGCCAATCTCAATACAAATTCGATGTTGTTGGAGGAGTTTGTCCTGGACTAGCCGAGTGAAGCCTGGTGCTGGGTCTGTGCGGATCACAGAGAGGGGCCGTCTAATGGGCGAAGCTCGATGCAAAGGCATATAAGGGCTGTGCGGAGTGTGTCGTGGCGTTCATCGTCAATGGTGCATGACGTGGTGTAGGAGGTTGAGCATTCTCGCAAGATCAGGATTAGTTGACGGTTGCGCTTGATCACGTCTGATGCAAAAGAGATTCCGACCGAATCTAGAGGCTCGCCTGTAGACTGCTTAATGGTAGTGTGGGGCGTGTTCAGTAGTGATGCGCAATGGTGACAGCTGGAGCTAACTTCGTTAACAGACTTGTCTAAATCGAGGGCAAAGAAGTAGCGACGAGTCACAGAGTTGAGTTGGTGGCGTATTGGATGGTCGAGTTGGATGTGAAGCGCAGTAAGGAGGCCATGGAGTACTTGACGAGGAACGATGATGCATTCACGTGTAGGGAACAGTGGCACGTCTTTGCGAACTATCAGTAGTCCATCCTTAGCAACTGATGCGACTTGCAGGTAACGCTTGACATCCTTGATGGTTGTGGCTTTTTTTGGGAGGACGGGTGCCCTGGATCAGGTGAGCGTGAGTACGGCGCAAATCTGGGCACTCCGACTGAACTGCCAACCATGCAGCTTTGCTTGTAAATGGGAGCTTGGCGTCGCCGGAGAGGACCTCCTGGGCAGACACTCGCATGACAGTGGAATCTTCAATGTGTCTGACAAAGGTACATACTTGGCAAGTAGGGTCATATCAATCCGGGGCATTGCGGCTAGCGAAATCGGAGGGGACATTCGCGGAACCAGCAAGGTGGCGAATGGTGGCTTGGAAGCGACTTACGGTGGATAGGAATGTTGAAATTCGCGGGCTTGCTGAGAATTCACCACGGCACAACTTTTCGTATGCTTGGACGCATGGTTTGCTGTCGGTGAGGACACATGCGTGATGCTTGGATTAAATGACGAATGGGCCAAAATGTTTGGTGGAGGCTGGAATGGAGAGAGCCTCTAATTCGCAGGGTATCCAGGTTGGCTGTCGTCCGCGTAGTTTGGCGCTGAAAAAACCTGCGAGGCAAGGTTTGCCTTTGCGAGTAATATACAGAGTTGAACCAATGCTGTGTTTCGTGACAGAACCATCGGTCACAATCCACAATTGGTCATCGGGACGAGGAAGAGTGATGGTGTGAGTTGAAGACAGAGCAGCTTGTGCCTTCTGGAGAGTATCGCGAAGATCATCGGACCAATTCAATTTCTCTTGAGTCGGACGACCGGCCACCGCCTCCTCTAAGGGGGAGAGGAGAGATGAGCAGTTGGGAATAACACGGGCGAGGACTTTGAAGGCCCCAGTGAAGGATCGCAGACCTCCAACCTTTACTGGTGTAGCACAAGTGGAGAGTGTCGCTACGCGGTGGTGGCTAGCATGGATGGAACCATTGGACCAAATCCATCCCAGTATAGTGGTGCTTTTCGGACAGATGATGGTCTTGCGAGATGAGAGACGGAGGGCATTGGTGTACAGGGCATGTAAAACCTGCCTCCAGTTTAGAAGGAGTTCTTCGATTGTGTCACCTCCACAGAACAGATCGTCTGCAAGCTTTGCTACGATGCCTCTCTCAAGCAGGTCTCCTAGGACACGGCACATAAGTTCCTCAAGTGCGGTTTCAGAGCCGGGCATGCCCATTGCGGATCTGGTATACACCCGTACACCTTTGAATGGGGTCGTCACACCACAGTATTTCAATGACTGTCGGGAGAGAGGAATTTGGTAGAATGCGCTGGTGAGGTCAGTGGCGATGAGGTAACGCCATCGTGCGTTTTTTCGAAGAGTTGAGTCGACGTCGGGCATGAGTGACGGTTGAGGTTTGCTGTAGCGGCCGACATCAGCGAAGGCTGTGACAAGGCGGAAGCCTCCATTGGGCTTTTTGATGAGGAAGGAGGGGTTGAGGTATTCGACAGAGATGCCAACATCTTCAGGGCGGGCAAAAACTCCCAGTTTTTCAAGTTCATCAAACTTGTGCTGAAGCTCTTGGAGTTTGTCCTGAGCGTATTGAGGAAGGCGGCCTTTGCGCTGAGGGGGTTGAACTGGACCCATGTTTACGACTGCTTGAAAGGGGCCTGCAGAGCCATTGTAGCCTGGGAAAGCGGGGTCAAACACCTCGTCATACTCCTCGAGTAGAGAGCGGAACTGACTGAATAGATGGCGTCAAAGTGTTATCGGGGTCGATAGCGACAGAGACAGAGAAGCGAGGGGCCGCGTTTGGTGTGCGTGGGGGCTGGCGGGGTACTGGTTTGGTGACTGTCGGGGTGGCTGATTGTTCTTCGGGCATTTGAGGGATGAACAATGACCGTACTTGGCAGAATTGTTCCTGTCGTCGTAGAACGCGGGGCTCGGTAGTGAGATTTGGGATGCGCACTTTGCCAGCGACACTATGTATGAGGCTTGGAGGGGGCCATGGAGTCGACGACTGTGATTTGGCACTTGTGTCGGTGCGGGGCTCGAGTGCGAAAAGGTTGTCGTTTGAGAAGACGTCGCTGGGAAGTTGAACTTCGATAAACTCACCCGGCCATACGGTAGTGCCATGGGAGGGGGCTCGGAGTACATGGGCTCGACGAACCGTATGGTTTGAAGGGGGCTTTCCTTCGGAACCATACAAGTAGGTACCGTCACCCAGAATAACTTGGCGTTTGGCTGGCCGAATTGAAATGTCATTGGTTTCCATGAATGGAGTACCAGCCAAGATTTTCAACGACGAGGCCCTCGAACTGAACGTTTCTGCTATTTCTCGTGAGGGTTAGTTTGGTCTCCCCTATGACGTTCAGGACAGTAGTTTTAGAAGAAAAAAACATTGCTTATGCCTATACATGTACATGTAGGCCCTACTTAATATGCACACGTCCCAAAACAAAACAAAATTTTCAGTTCATCCAATTAATGGCCTTTTGTGTGTTTGCATATAGCCTCCACATAGCAACACAATTTTTTGTCTGGTCAAGTGGTTATTTAGTGTACATGACTACACGTATAAAAATGAAGTACATGTATGGCTAACTCAGACAGCCTCTTCCCCATGTTTTGGGATTGAAAATTACCACTGATAAATCTTTAAAATTTGGAAAGCAGTTACACCAAATCCTGATGATGTTCGGTATTCCTCTTCAAGGATGGTCTGGAATAGAGATAAAGCATGGATGAAGTACAAGTTTAGGCCACATGACCTGCACTTTTACTTTTAGGCTGGTTAAAATCCCTGTATTTTGGAAACCCCAAATGTTGCAACAAAATCTGAATGTCGGCAAAAAGCATCCATCATGTCCATCATGAAACATCACACCAACTTGTTGGTTAGTTTGGGTGTGAAGCCGGACATGTTTTCAAGAGTTTGTTCAGAACCACTAAACAATTTAAGGTCTATGAATAGAATCACGCATGTGATTTGTTCCGGTTTTTCCCAGAAAAGCACTGATTCCGGGAAAAAAAACAGAGGAATCACATCGCTGCAAATAAACAACTCTGAGCTAGCGTGACACGCGCGCGCACACGCACACGCGGCCCGACGTGTCGGAAATACAAGACTTTCAATATACTAAGGCACTATTTGCGGAACCGACAAAATTTGGCGAAACCGGGCAATCTTCCTACCTCTGAAAATTGCTCGGAAGCATTTTTCTGCCAACTGACTGTCATAAAACGTTTAGTGTGTTAGATAGCTGAATAAATTCCGGATATTTCTGGCTGAGAACCTTTCCATAAAAGTGATTTTTTGTGCCGCCGGGCGCCTCGGACAATTTCCGTTTGCGGAACCGGGCAATCAACTGTACTACAGACAATTTTGTATCGAAAATTTAAAACTTTTGAACGGGCTAACGTCAGTTGGAAATAATAGCATTCCTTACTTTTAGTACCCCGTTCCTTATAAAAGTGTCTTTTTATTAAACCACTTACCTATAGGCCTACTGTTACTCTTGATCTTTTTCTTCAGAATGACAAGATTATTTTTGTGAAAAGAGGACAGGGTTTTGATTTTTGAGGGAAATTGTGGGGTAAAAACAGGAATAACTGACTAAAGGTTTAACACATTCAATATGGCGTTTTTTGTTCAATGTGGCATGAAAGGCCGTTTTTGATTGGCCGAGAAAGGTTTCACTTTAATAACCGCATTACTGGGACGGTCACGATGCTTTTCGTCATTTTAAGTTTGCACACAAAACCATGGGCTGCCATGGTTTTGCGTGTAAAAGACAGTAGCCAATAAGACACGAGAGCTGCAACACGACACGATAGCTGCATTCCTGGTTCAGCCCACTTTAGCGGTGGGGTCTTGACCCTTGCCTGACTGCAAACCCCCAATGCATTGCGGTATGAGGCGGTAGTTTCAAATCTGTATGTACTGCATATGGTTCAACTCGAACACCGTGAGAACGGCAATAAAAGCATACTATGCATTGTGGCATTCTACTCCAAGATAAATTTAGTGGATTTTCATGTACATGTATTGTGTTTTGTTTTTAATTGTTTATGAGTCATTTATATTTGTGTGCATTGTATTCTTTGGACTTCAATGAATTCATTAAAATACAACCTGAAAATGTTAATGCCAGAATTTAACATGTAACCATGGAGCTATAATACATTGAATATAAATGGTCAAAGTGCATTAAAGGCACAGGATCGTCGGCAATGCGCGCGCGCCAAATTCGTGCCACGAAATACGCAGCTCGATAGAAAATGCATATGGATCGAGCCGCGTATTTCGTTGCATGAATTTGGCGCACGCGCATTGCTGACGAGCCTTAGCTGTGCCTTAAATAACGTTTATAGTGGAAGGCCTTTCAATGTTTTTTTGCATCGAGCAATTAAGGGTTTGCGATTTTTGCCACGAATTTTCAACGATTAGGTACGTACGACTTTCTGAAAAAGGAGGGTGGATATTTTTTTCATTAGAAATACACGCGATCCCCTGTTCTGAAAAAGGAGGGTCGTTAAGATTTCAATTAGAAATACACGCGTCGAGAGGTTTTCCAGTATAGAAATGCACGCGACTAGGCCTAATACCGACCTTTTCTGGAAAAGGAGGGTCAAGAAGTTTTCCAAAATAATTATACGCCCTTTTTTCTGGAAAAGGAAAGTCGATAAGTTTTCGATTAGAAATACACGCGACTCCCCTTTTCTGTAAAAGGGGAGTCGAGAAGAGTTCCATTAGAAATACACGCGACCCCCCTTTTTCTGAAAGAAGGAGGGTCAAGAGGTTTTCCATTATAATTATACGCCCTTCTTTTCTGGAAAAGGAAAGTCGATAAGTTTTCTATTAGAAATACACGCGACTTCCCTTTTTCTGAAAAAGGGGAGTCGAGAAGTTTTCCATTAGAATACACGCGACTCCCCTTTTTCTGAAAAAAGGGGAGTCGAGAAGATTTCCATAAGAAATACACGCAACCCCCCTTTTTCTGGAAAAGGGGCGTCGAGTAGTTTTCCATTAGAATTAGTGTAGGGTAGTATGCAGGTAATGTGGGACTGCAGGTAATACATTATGTGTATGGGACGCGTGAATTAAAATCGGCGCCTGTTTAGCTGTAGGTCCTATGCTTTGGATAGTGCCTTCTATAGTTGCAATAAGTCCTTGTTATCACTTAGACTGGTTCCCGCTCCACATATAACGACTGAACTTAAATTCAGTCTAGTAAAAAAAAAATTGGTCCGGGTACCAGACAAGCTATCACTGTCAACACGGATATGATTTGTTCGCGAAACAAAATTTCGGTGAAAAAAATCATCAAAATTTGACCAGGTATGTGAAGTTAACGTTATTTTTTTCCCTATGATCTAAATATAGACATATCATAGAATATAATAATCTTAAGGGTATTTTTTTCGTATACATTGCACAAAGATTTTAAGGAAATTACCTCCTGGAATCAACACATAATGTAATTTTAAGATATACTTCCTATTTGCACTTTTGTCGCAAATGTTGCTTTTCTGTAAAAAAAAATCACGTTTTCTTCTTCAAAAATTGCCTTCGGTTAGTGCACAAGATAACCATTTACGCGCGCGCGCAGCGCCCTCTGTTGTCGCGCTTACGCACAGACCGCTCGACGCGTCATTTTGTGCATTACTTTATGTAGTAATTTTATCATTTATTTATCTCAGAAATGCAACATTTCCGACGGAAGTGTCAGTCGGAAGTATTATAGAATTGAATAAGCTATCGATTCCAATATACAAATTTACCCAAATCCGTGTTCAATGTATATGAAAAAAAATACCATATTAAAAAAATGTCCAGGGGTAGGCTGCATTTTTGACATGTTTAGGAAGTTTAGGAAGTGTTTTAAGCTGCCTTGTCGAGCGAGCGTGTGGGGTGATCCTGTGTACAATTATTTACGGATTTAGTATGCATTGAATGGGAGGCCACCTACCGCAAGGTAGGTGACCTACCAAAAGGCAGGTATTGGAACATGGTTTGTTTATGTGTCATACAATGTTATAGTTACTTGTGCCTTGACTCACTGTGCGTTGTAATTTTTTTCTCTGTTTGTTAGGGTATATAATAAGTGATATTGATTCAGAATTATTAATTTAGGTTGGGTTTGTTAATAATTATTGTTAAATTTTTATTTTGCCCTTTTTTTATTCAGATGCCAGTGAATTATATTCGGAAATTGAGCCGCGCTTCATGGTCGCCCGAAGTTATGCAGATGGCCATCAATGCATGCAAAGCCAAAGAGATGTGCCTGACGATTGCCTAACGATTGCCCGGGGGGGGGGGGGGGGGGGGGGGGGGGGGGGGGGTGGGGGGGGGGGGGGGGGGGGGTGGGGGGGGGGGGGGGGGTGACAATTGATAACGCCACAATTCTGTGTGTGTTACGTACGTGTTAGTGTTGATGTCTCAATTACAGGTAGAATGCAAGATCCAACGCGCGGCTTATAAGTTGTTGAAAAATAAAACTCATATTATTGAGAAAGTTTTAAATAGTCAAAATTAACACCACCAACTTTGTTCAGGGGTAAAAATAAGAGGTCCAAAATTGTTGGTGTCCCAGTTATGTACTGTGATGACACCATTAGTTGGCTTCAAAAATCGCAAATCATGGTCAAAAATTCTTGGTAATAGACTGCGCCCTGAATATTTTGTCCTCTGATTACTGAGACTTAAGACCATAATGGCTCATTATTTGTTCCATGATATTGAATAGGAATTATGTGTCTCAGGTTACATACGCCAATAAAAAAATGGCTGTATATTGAGTTTGCATTAAACCTGAGTACTCTATTCACAAACAAATATTAAATTTAAGTGGCACTTTGGAAATACAAAATAAATATTTTCTGCTGGGAAACCACTTTCAATCACTAAAACACTTGAAAATCTTTAAAAGCATGTACGTCACACTTTTGGACCCCTAATTTTCAAGTTGGGAAATACCTTCAGATAGTTATCTGTTAGCAGATCTGTTACACTACACGATGTGTAGCATAATTTATGACGTGTGTACGTGTTGAACTATCATGAGATGTAACACTAACACGTCCTAAACATCGTGTTACATCGAGTTAACACGGTGTTTGTTCCAAGGTCACAATTCCGATTAAGTTAACAAATCTGTTACACTAATTTAACTAACACGCAACCCAGAGTTGACTTCGCCCTATATGTTCAGTGCATAGAATTAACATAGTGTTAACACCGTGTTAACATGATGTTAAGCTGGACGTTCAGTTACAGGTCGAGATTACAGCTGTGTTAACAAATCTGAGACCAATTTCATAAAGCTGTTTAGCAGAAAAAAATTGCTTGCTTTATAAAATGGGTTTTCTTGCTAATACACAAGTTGACATACAATGTTTACTACCCATTTCTAAAAAAGCAGAAAATGTTTGGATTAAGCAAATTTTTCTGCTAAACAGCTTTATGAAATGGGCCCCTGTTAAAACTAACGATAACACGTAACACACACGTAATTGTGAGTCACCCGGCCATTGTCAATCGAACAATCTTGTATACAGAGTCGTATAGGCAAAGGAACACATGTTCATGTATAGGCCTATAGTTTGCTTTCTTGAATTTTGTTTCGGCTTTGTGGTTATGATTGCCAAGTTTTCGCACAAAGTTCGACGGAGACTTCCAGTAGGCCTATGGTTTTGTAAATTGTCTGTTTCTGTCAGAAAAGCTGAACATTTTCACATAAACCCGCAGGTCCACGAGTTAGCATATATGCTGTACCGGGTTTAATACGGGTAATCACAGTTTTGCAATGTTCACTTCTTAAAACTTAAATAATATGTTATAAACAAAAAATGTTACATGTATATGCAAATATTGTCGGTTATACATGAACATGACAGTACGTTTTCTAGCTGAATGGGGGTTTCTATATACATGTATGAATTGTGATTACAGTCACACAATTATAAACCTGCCAATTTTTGTTTTAAAAAGTAATTTTTGATTGTGGCTGAAATATAATGTACAGAAGAATATAATTCTAGGAGTGTATAACGACGGCGTAAATGTACATGTAACAGCAAGCAATTAAGTAGCACAGTTGCTATGGTTTTCTCATAGTCGGTCATTATCATAAGTTCTGCCCTCTGTAGGTATGCGGTCAATGCCAGCACAGTCATAAATCACAGTCATAAACATGTCGCTACTCGAATCGCTGACACAGTGCAAGGCGTGGCCAAGAAACGCCATAACACAGCTGATTGGCCGACGGTCACTGAACAGACTGTGTACAAGGATATGGCCCATAGACATGTGTACAAACTTAAAATGACCAAAAGTATCGAGGCCGTCCCAGTAATGCGGTCTTTGATTGGTCAATGAGTGGGAGTTTTTTGACAACATGAAACAGCAGCAGGCCACTGAATTCAAGCGAGTTAGCAATGCAGAAGCTGACAAAACAGGTAACAAAAATGGTATTTTTTAAAATGAATTATCGTCCAAAAGTTAAAAACTATGGAATTAGAGGAATGAAGAAGAGTTGGTTGTTTCCACAAAAGTGAAATTAGTGGGAAAAGTCAGTTTTTTTGCTGTAAAAGTTATTTACAAAAATGGGTGGCCTAAAAGTAAGGAATGATGAAATAATTTGTCAAGAACATGTTCGACCAACAATTTATGCCCTAGGCCTACTTACATATTTCTTACCATTTTTCGCAAAACACAGCTTATTAATCGTCACCCATTGCAAGATCGTCATCTATTAACATCTTGGTCACTATCGGCAAAGGCCTGCGAAAATCCCGGCAGCTGTCGCAGCAACACGTACGTGCGCACGTACCACGCTCGTGTTTTTTGTGTTTTCAATCAAATGATCGGCCAAACTTCGCACAGTACAGCAAATCGAACGTTTGTTTACGTTACTGTGACGACGCTGGCGTGTTTGGACGCGGGACGCGCGTAATTGCAACGCGCGCGTGCGTAGCGATAGTGGATACAGACCACAGGCACGGACGTATACATATTAGGGACCATTAGAAATGGTACGCGTACGGGAAACGTATGCGGCTGGGAAAAACTAACTACTAGGCCTATCCGAAAAAATAAAGTCGCCCCTAAAAAGTTAAGACGAAACTGCAAGATACGGGCCTAATTTGGACCATGGCCTATCAAGAACAACAATAGGCCTAACGTGCAATTTATGTGTTGTTTGTGACATTTGTAATGTTTTATTTCCTGTTATAACAGACAACTTGATAATATCGTGGCTGATCTTAAATTAAACAGGTATAACTTTAAAACATGCCTAATAACCTAACAAAAATATCGATGTGCAACTTTTTCATATTTTCGTAGAAATAAAATCATTATTTTACAAGTTTCACTGGTTCTTAGTAGGCCTACAATAACACAATTTAAAATGACAGTTTAGATTCAATAAAACAATAATACAAACTTTACATTAAAATTGCAACCTGGCTCTTTTATTCTCTGATTTATTAAGCCGAGCATGCATGAAAATCACACTTATTTTTCCGTTAGTCAGGGGCTCTTCCCGCTAGTCACAAAATGGCTACCGTGAAAGCATTTTATTATGCGTGTTGAGGTGGAGGCCGGTTCCTACTTCATGCGAAAGCTAACGCAAACGCGAATTGGACGTCAAGGGGAGTTTTTGCGCCGAAAATATCGACAAGCTAAACTTTCACGAGTTTAACTTGCGCGAATGCATTACGAATTTCTCCCATTTAAACGAATTCGAGTTAGAGATTTTTGACTCGGAAAGAGCACATCCATTCTGCGACGCATTTTTCGCATAGTGGCGAATCAGCAAAATTCCACTTTCGAGTAATACGGCTTCTTAGTAATGCATAGGCCTATTCTGGTTCTTGGATTTCGTTTTCTTTACGTAACAAAATTCAATTTTAGAATAATGTTATTAGCGAAGAGTTTTACTAACATTATGTTGGGTTTTTGGCATGAGTAAGGGTAATCTCGGAGGGATATTGGTGCCACGAACTACGCGAAAAAACAACACCACGTGCGTCTTATTGACCGCTCGTAACGCAATGGACTTTTTCACTATGCAAAAAATGCAAGACGGCTGTGGTACTTATTCGCCGCGCCTATTCTTTTGCATGTGTCTGTGAAAATCTGAACTGTCGCCTTCAATTTCGTCATTGGTATTATCCCATCTGGATTTCAGACAAGGCCGGTACTTACTATGGTGTTCAGCACCTGCCATCTCGCATCTCGCGTCTCGCATCTCGCATCTCGCATCTCGCATCTCGCGTCTCGCGTCTCGCATCTCGCATCTCGCATCTCGCATCTCGCCTCTCGCCTCTCGCCTCTCGCATCTCGCATCTCGCATCTCGCATCTCGCATCTCGCATCTCGCATCTCGCATCTCGCATCTCGCATCTCGCATCTCGCATCTCGCGTCTCGCGTCTCGCATCTCGCATCTCGCATCTCGCGTCTCGCGTCTCGCATCTCGCATCTCGCATCTCGCATCTCGCATCTCGCGTCTCGCGTCTCGCGTCTCGCATCTCGCATCTCGCATCTCGCGTCTCGCATCTCGCATCTCGCATCTCGCATCTCGCGTCTCGCATCTCGCATCTCGCATCTCGCGTCTCGCATCTTGCGTCTCGCATATCGCATCTCGCGTCTCGCGTCTCGCGTCTCGCATCTCGCATCCCGCATCCCATGATACTTGCAATTTGATACACTGTTTGTTTACATTTCCGCCATTGCCGCGCGCGCTGTAGCCATAGTATGCTTTCGGCCCGGATCTTTAGTGTACCTCGCTACGCGCACGCGACCTGACTTACCCTAGCCGCGGATAGGGCCCAAAATCCAGCCGCGGTCTCAGCCGTGGTCTTAAAATCCCGCTTAAAATCTCAAACGGAGGCAGTAAAAGGTGGTCAACTCTTATGTTTTTATAACACGAGTTCTGACACTCTGGCAACGAAAATGGTCCCTTTATATGTAAATGTACATGTACACCACACAGTTTCCCATATTTTTATTTTTTTTACATAATCCCAAATGGATAATGTAATAAAATCCATTTGATCCGTCCATGTGGCAGATCAAATTTTTGAGGGGGCCAATTCAGTCCAATAATTAGTCGTTAATTAAAGGTTAATAAAGAGTTTCCTTGATTTGCAGGCAAAATGGCCCTTTAAAATAATGTGCATGGGGTGTTTCAAAATAACATGAAATATCTGACAACCAGAATTTCAAAATTTTAAGTGACTTAAAATAACCAAATCACTACATATTTTAAACCAGTGTGCACCATACCTTCTGAGAAGTGGCAATGTTCATTATTTTTTCAGATTATAGATATCAAAGTGACCAATCAGCAAAATTCTGGGTATTTTTTATTTATAAAGGAGATTTTATTATAAGTTTTCGTTCAGTTTTAACAAAGTACCCCCCAAGTTCGTTTCAGATGCATTCGTTTTAGCCCGAATTTGAATTCAGTTTGGGATCATCCTTCAAAAATTATTATTTAAAGAGAGCATTCGATTTGGTTTTTCGAGCACGCAATCGGGAAAATTTCGCACTAAAATTTAAAACTACGCGCATTCAATTTTGAATTACCAGCGAAAACCATTCAAATTCGCCCAAGCCCTGAGTTTGTGCTAAATTGAATGAAGATTAATGCTTTGTACTTAAATGACGCAAATTCTAATGTAGATGTCTCAGCGAACAAATGTAAATGTCTTTAAACGAAATTGAATAACTTAATATAAGAACCAAAGAAATTGCGTCCTGATCAAAATCACTTGAAAACGTACTTCCACAAATGAAATCGAATGCATTTCTGATGTATTCGAGCGAGAAAACCTATACTAAATAATTTCAATCAGTTTTTGGTGATCGGTTACGATAAATCGATCGTTGCAGTCTTTTTCCTTAAAGCGGGCCTCCCACTGTGCGATTTTTGCCACGAATTTCCTACGAATTGGTACGATTGTGTGTAGAGTGAATATACACTCTCTAGTAATCGTACCAAATCGTAGAAAATTCGTGGCAAAAATTGCACAGTGGGAGGCCCGCTTAAAACTCGTTGATTATTCCGTTATTCAAACAAACACCCGGGTTGGTGGTGTACTCCTGGCTGCAACCTGATTATATAGGCATACGGTGTACGCCGCTCAGTGGTAAATTACCAAAAATGGTACTCGGTCTTACGTTATAATAGTTTTCGTTCATAGAGATTTGTTCGCAATAAATCTTACTCAACAATGTAAATAACCAACTGGCTATGCTGCCGAGGATTCCGGGCAAAGCAACGAGCAGTTTAGCTCCAACCTTCTTAAACAGATTTGATCCAATCTACCGCATTCTTTTGTTTGGTCAGTTGTGACGGCGTTACCGGCGTAGTTGCTGAACCACCCCAACCAGCGATGATGGCACCCTCTTACGCCAGCTATGACGGTAGCTTATCATACCTATCACTGTAGAAAACGCTATATTACTAAGATGATCAAGATCCTGATACCCTGTTCGTCGAACAAAATTCGAATCTTCTCTGCCAGTATCGTGTCGAAACGTTTCTTTGATTCTTTTAATCTGATTTCTGAGTCCATCCCTGAGATTATTAATCGCCTCTGAAAGTGTCCATCCTTCATCTTCAAGTTTCTTTATTTTTTCTGGTTTTCGAGTTCGCCTTCTTTTTCAATTTCCTCACTTTTAACCTTTGTCGTTTTTAAATGTTTTCGTCCAACTCGTCGAGTTTAGCAGCACGTAATTCAAAACCAAACCTTGAATGTTTAAAGTTTTTCGTTTGCAGCCTAAAGTGTCTGACTTGATCTTACGAATTTACTCGTAACATCAGTAGCATCACCCGCCGCTTGTAGCAATGGAGATCTCTCGTTTGTTGTCGCCAACCTCTTATTCGCCTTCGTGGCGCTTTCATAATTGTTATTGTTTAAATGTCAATTTAATCCTTTGCGAATAAAGTTAACATTATATTTGTTTGGCAGTGTAGACAGTGGATACAAATTTACTTCATCACCTCTTTTATAGGATAACGGCACATCCTTTCTACCCCAACGAATTCACGTATAAAAGTCCTTTTGTATACTTGAACTCATTTGCTATATTCTGCTACTAAATGTCTATTATTTTTTCTCGTGCAATTTTATCGTTCTCTTATTAATTGACTCCTAATGTCTTAAGATATAAACTCCAAACCTGTTTGTTCTACTCGTTACTCTGTTGTTTATGTATTGGTACCCCCGAATTCACGTTCTTGTTGTGTGGCTTGTTATTGTTGTGTGGCTCGTTGGGGTATAATACACTACTCAAAAGAATTAAAGGAACAAGAGAACGTAATGTTTTTGTCATGGTCTATATGGGCTACCGTTAGAACAAGAGGCATTAAAGTTATGTGAAAATCATTCAGGTGTTGTCAATTGATTCTCAAACAATACTCAACAATGTATGGCGAAATTTATTGATGTGGTAGCCTGTTAACATGACTAAAACATGAATGAACAAAAATATGGACATAATCATCTGGCAGGTTATCATGACTATCCGTACATTGTCCACGTTTTGGCAAAGTAAACGTTAATTAATCATTGTCTAGTAACTGGTATGACCTCCTGACAGCGTCGAGGCATGCTTAAAATTAACTGTCTTATGGAGTCTTGATGAATGTTCTCCCACTCTTCAACCAAGGCCTCTCTGAGTGTCTGTACAGAGTCTGGAGCATGTTCTCGACCTGCAACACGTCTGCCAAGCATGTCCCATGCATGCTCTATATGGTTTAGGTCAGGAGATCTTGCCGGCCAGGGCATCGTGCTGATTCCCTCATTCTCAAGAAAGTTCATGGACACTCGTGCAGTGTGTGCACGAGCGTTATCTTGCACCAGGATGAAATTTTCACCTACGGCAGCAGCATATGGCCTCACAACAGGTTCCAGTATCTCATCTCGATACCTCAAACCTGTTAGTGCACCACCAGCTACCACGACGAGGTCCGTACGCCCCTCCAGGGAGATACCCGCCCACACCATAACTGATCCACCTCCAAAGTGGTCAAATTCGACAATGTTGCAGTTGAAATATCGTTCCCCCGACCGTCTCCAAACCCTTACACGTCTATCATTGGTTGAAACAGTGAACCTGCTTTCATTTGAGAACAGTACTGGTGCCCACTGGTCCATCTGCCAAAATTGATGGTTTCTAGCAAAGTCCAGCCGGGCTCTGCGGTGTACTACGGACAAAATGGGGCATGTGGCTGGTCGTCTGGCTCTCATACCATCTTCATGCAGACGATTCCTGACTAGTTTGATTGGAAACACGGACATCAGTTGCCCTGTGGAAGCTTGTGGCTAAGGATCTTGCAGTAGATCGTCGATTTCGACGTGCCAGGATCCTCAGGTATCGGTCCTGGGGAGGGGTAGTCACACGTCTGCGACCTTGTCCTGGCCTCCTGGTGTACATACCATCTTCCTGAAAACGTCTCCACAACCGGTTGATGACACTTACGGACACATCAAAATGTACAGCCACCGCACGCTGTGTATTGCCAAATTCAAGGAGCTGGACAGCTCTAGCAACCTCAGCTTCAGTTAACTGACGGCGAACACCAGTACTCAGTCCCAGCAGACAGACAACAATCAACAGAATTGGAAGAACCTTCATTTTGTTGCAAGAAGTGATAACAACTAGTGATGACAAGTGTACCAATACCAACACCTTATACAGGGTAAAATAACACGCCTGTGGACACCCCCGTGTCCACTTGTTAGAAGACACGCATGATTTCACCAACATTGTTGAGTATTGTTTGAGAATCAATTGACAACACCTGAATGATTTTCACATAACTTTAATGCCTCTTGTTCTAACGGTAGCCCATATAGACCATGACAAAAACATTATGTTCTCTTGTTCCTTTAATTCTTTTGAGTAGTGTACATTGTTTAGCATGGGGCCTGTAGATTTGGGCAGGTTATTTTAATTTAATAAATTTGTAAATATCATTGGCGAATCCAGGAGGGGGAGGGCCTGAGGGGCCTATATAGCGCCCGCCCGCACCCCCCCGCCCCCCCCCCCCCTAAGAAGAATGCACCCTCTCCCCATAGTCTATATGGTAGTAGTCCAGGTAATACCACTTTTTTTCTAACATTGGGATTGGAGTTTTGCACACAAAAAAAACTTGGCGCTCAGCCCCACCCTCTAAAAAATGTTCTGGATCCGCCTATGAATATGCATGTGATAAATGACATATACCTATGGATGCCGTTTAGAAGCGACAAGGTTGTTGTTGTTGTTTATTTTATGGCATCTTCGGCAACTAAGGCCCTTTATGCCATCAACTATACGGTTTTTTTTACATGTATATTATCAACTTGAGATGACGAAGAAGGAGTTGCAGTTTTAGAAGTGGGAGGAAAACCCCCAGAGAAATGCCCTAGGGGAAAACCCACGCGGGACTGCAAACCCAATCCACATACACGCCCCGGATTCGAACCCGGGACGCCAGAGGTGAAAGGCGAGAAAAGAACCACTACGCCAACCCGACCGCCCCGTAACGACAAGGTAGCGGGAAATCACAACATGGCATAACGGGTCGTCAGCGCAGACACTACTCGATCCAGCGTGATAAACCATGTTTACTATCGTTCTTTGGTCCATTCATATTTTATATTAACTACACCGAACCAAAAAAGTAAGTTCCTCTCTGATATACTTTGACGTAACTCAAACGGGCAATTGTTTACAGTGTAGAGTAATTGGTTTAATTTATTCAGACTTTCTTCGTTCATTACTTCTACTTCTTTATGGGTGACATGTATTCCTTGCCGAGGTATGCTTTTAATTTACCTAAAAGCCACTACTTCAAGAATTTTAGTCGTTTTACTCTCTTTCAAAATATTTTCTAATTCCATCTTTATCTTTTAAATATAGATTTTAATTTATTATACAGAGTGTCTCTATAAAAAGTATACCCATTTTAACTCCTGAATGTTAGCTGGGGGTGTGGTGAACACTTTGCCTTTTAAGTGACCCCACAGGAAGAAGTCGCATGGTGTCAAGTCTGGTGATCTTGCAGGCCATTCAACCTGGTGGAATAATGCAATCACCCGGTTACCAAAAAGCTCTGCTAGACGATTCCTCACAGCAATAAGTCTGTGTGCAGGGGCTCCATCCTGAGCCCACCACACCCGTCTGAAGGCTCCACGTCGCTGTCTATGGAAGATCTGATCCATCTCTGGTACCACAAAGTCATTGATCATATTCAGGTATGCCTGTCCGTTCAAATTTCCTTCAAAGAAAAATGGTCCTAACAATGATCCATTACCACAAAGTCCAATCCACACATTAACTTTCTCCCTACTCATGTTCACGTCATAAGAAAAACCCGGTGGATGATGCAGTTCAGCGTACATGTGCTCGTTATGAAAATTCACTTTCCCATTCATGGAAAAGGCTGCCACATCTCCGATACTAAGGAACTGCAGAAACTGTGGATCTCTGTGACATTTATCGACAAACCATTGTGAAAAGGCAAGTCGTCTGGCAAGGTCAGCTGGTAGGAGTTGATGTTGAACATGGATGTGATAAGGATGGAGATGCAAATCCAGACGTGTGATCCTGTTGAAGGTAGCACGAGGTAATCCTGTATCATTCCTCCTGCTGCTTAGCGTTGGGTTACCTTCGATCGCCTCTCTTACCACGTTGATATGTTCCTCTGACCTTCCAGTTCGTCTGTGCCCAGAATGTCCCTTGTTACGGTTTAAGCTTGTCCCGTGTTCTTCATACTTTCTCACATTTTTCCAAATAGTCATTTTGGTTGGCACTTGCCTCTCAGGAAAGTGGTCCCTACAGGCATTTTGGACAGCAATGAAACTTCTTGTCTCATGGTATGTCTTGACAACAAATGTCCTCTGTTGAGTTGTGAGCTGCACCATGTTTGCTGTTGGTATGAACTTTTTCTGTGGCATGCAACACTTTTGGTGCATCCAAGAATACTTACATAATGTGATGCATAAATGTACATCCCTGACCTATGAAGTCTTACGTAACAGTAAATAAATTGTGAAGAACACCTGTCTGAGCTTTGTCATTCCAGAAAACAACTTGTCACAGTGCTGATTTCGACACCTTTCATAACTGTATTATTTGTTGAGTCATCCATGACAGTGACATAATGAACCTCATACCAATGGACAGAGGACATTCCAAGCTTTCCACAGGTATTTATCTTTTTCTGAAATATTGTGTAGTTTTGCGATAATTTGAATTTAAAAATGGGTATACTTTTTATAGAGACACCCTGTATAACTTATAACCACTTTTTCCTGTATAGGACGACCGTTTATGGGTAAAAAAGGTATGTTAAGACGACCGACCGCGTTAGGACGACCAAAAAAACGGTCGTCTTAATAACTTTTGTCTCTAAAACCATATTTTTAGGTCAAAAACCATTTTTATTAGGTTTCTTACCATTCTTATTAGGTCGCGAACCATTTCGGTTTAGGTCGAAAACCATTTTTATGAGAACATTTAAGTCGAGAAAATTGGTGTAAACGGCAGAGTTTCTTGCCGACAAATTTGGCGTTTTAGTCGTCCCGCCGAGCACTCTGCCCAAAACGGTCGTCCTATAGGCCTACTGGAAAAAGTAGTTATTATCAAGTATAATCAAAGCTGTAGAGCTATTTTGCCTAACAACGTCAATACACCTATATCTGATATAATATCGTTATTGCAACAATTTACAACGAAAAACGTAATTATTTACAATACTTCGTAAGTTACCGGAGGATCAGTCTTCAATATCAACTTGGTGTATTTAAAGTTTTTGAGATTGTACTCTATGTCTTCAATTGTACTTTACGTCTTCTCTGGGAACTCCTTTGTTCTCCTTCATACACTGAGTAAACGATCCCTCGTCCTTGCAATAAAACATGGCGATCCACTCGGTCTGTTCTCTAAAGTCTTTCAGTACGCTGTTTTAGTTTTGTGTCAACAACCAGCAAGAGTGATTGTCGAGCGGACCGCTCATTCCCAGATTGGATAACTCGTAATTGTTTATCTCTTGCATAATCTTTCTGTTATTCAAACCTTGTCGAACACTGCAGTCGCCAAAAATAAACAGAGCATGAAATTCCCTCAAGATGTTCCTATTAGTACCGAGAGCTCGGTTTAGATCTGATTTCTCTAAATCGCAGAGCATGACGCACTTGTCGCTCGTTATCTACTCGTATTCGAAGTACGACTTTTTTGTGAAGACAGTAAATATTGCCCGATTTCGTTCTTTTGCAGATAAGTACGCAGTGTGGATCTTTGGGTAACTTCATTTAATATTGCAAACTATTAAATCAACCTTCTCTAATTTGTAATTGAGCGTCCATAACCAAATAAATAGAACACTTTAGTCGACCCTCGGTTTCGTCTCCGGAGGTATAGTTAGATTTGAATGCCACCGCCGTGCAAGCCGATGAGTCTACCGCTTCCGTGCGCTGAGTTGTCGTCGGAAGTTCTAAAGTCCTACCACAGCGCGTACTTGTTGTTAAGGTACTTGCCCAATGAAATGGGGTGCATCTGGAAGTATTTAGAGACTGCACGTGCGGGAGGTTGATGCATTTCGAGGTTTTGGACAATTTTGGACATTTCGCCGAAATGTTGGTCTCTCCTCAACTCCGGTACATAGAGAGCCTCCGGCATGCCTTCCACATGGACCTTAGTTTAGTCAACTCAGGGTTATAAGTACTGCCGGGGTTAGCGTCCGTGACGTCCTTGAAAATTAGAAGCACTCCCTTTAGGCTGTTTAACTTCGTGGATGATCCCATGGGGGCGGGGTCTCCAGTTCCCCCTCCTCCAGACCGATCAGGCGCATATTTTCGGCAATATTGAACCGATTTACACAATATTGGGGTCGTTACTAGATGTTTTCGAGGGCGCCAAGTCCATTTATGGCACTTTCACAAGTCAAGCTTTAAAATGGACGATGTAATGACGTAATAGCCATTCAAACACGTAAAACATTTAGAAACTGGTTCGGTTGATACTGCCTGCCTGCCATCTTAAATTCATAATGACTCTGTGTACCTGTCTGCTTCATGTAAGCATCAACCCTAGTTGTCTATGTGATATTGTGGCGATATCGGGAAGACGGGCAAACTACGACCAAGAGAAATCCCACCACTGCCACCATTGTGGCGAAAATGGCAAGAAGGAAAAAAACGACCACGACAAATCCTACTGCTGCCACCAATTTGGCAAAAATGATAGGGGGCAGACCGATTCCCCGGGATCGGTCGGCCGATACGGTATCCGACGATACCATCTACAGCAGTGCTGCCACAGGCGAAAATAGTTCAAGGCCTAAGCTTATGGAGTTTAACCTCTCCGGTTGAGCTTTCGAAGGCGGGTCCAGTATCAACCAATCGTTCAAGCCTTAGAGTCAATTGTTAATGTGTACGTCACCCATTGTGTGTTCATGCAACACACAGGCACGCACGTAACCAAATGCACGTGCGCGGTAAAACTTTTAGCAAAATTTGATCGTTATATACAGTAAAGTGAAGAATTACTGCATCAAGATGATAATCAAATGAACATAATGACTTTATGAAGAGGAAGGCTCTAATCTGGAAGTCTAAAATTATTTATTGTCGAAAAGTACATGTAATAAAGTAAATGTGCTGCAATCAACACAAATGCAATAGGACTAGTGTGTGCATGGTGTACGGCATTTGTTACAATGCTCACAATTTTCCCTGCCCAGTCAGCGCCCAGTCCAGTACGTCCTTGACAAGTCTTTATGAGGTCCAATCACTCGAACACGCTCGACGACATCAATTTCTCGGGACGTCGTGCCGATTGCCCTTGTCAGTTAAAAGCTTTACAGGAGCGTGGGCTCCAATGCGGAGCGGAGATCGAGTTCACACTCACCAGTACGTTCAGAACCACACATCGACAAAAGAAAGGGATAGTTCACACGTTGCAACCGCACACCGTTCTTACTGATTTCCACCATGTATAGTCTCAACTCTGATACTAATCACATAACAGTCGCAAAAACCTCAAACGAACCTCCATCTGATACCCAAAGCTAATTGAAAACTGGCTTTCTCCAAAAGATGCCGAGACTCGAACATCATTCCTAATTGTCTTCGACTATGGGATCCCATCTGGAACCACAAGTCAAACCATGTATCCTGCAGGTTTCCAGCCTGGCTCTTTCATGAATCCATACCTCAAATACCCTGTCGCACCTAGCTGCACTAGACAAACAAACAGCCCATGCACAGGAGACCTTTCGCAATGTAAATGCGATTCTGCCCAAGAACCTCTCCAAGATCTAAGCCCTCACCGAGTCATCACGAACTCACCCATACAAGGACATTTTATCAGCTTGTTTTGGTATCCTCACGTCCGCACTGAACTTTGACATCTTAGATTTTATATTTGCTGACGTCCAGACGGTACCCTCGGGCACGACGGCTACAAGCCAACTCACACAGACTGGTATCTCCACAACTCATTCCATCATCCTAGAATAAACTCCTCGGTCAACCGTACACACAACAGTACAACGGGCTTACAACATCTACGACTAAGAACTTCATAGCACTCCAGCTCAACGAATACTAGAGAGAACAAGTCAAGATCTGAAGACCTGTGGCTGTCGGATCCCCTATACCCAATGTCGGCCAATTTCTCAGCCATGCCAACGCATCCTCAACCATCAATGCATACCACTCATCGACAGAGCACACTCCAAAACACACTACAGACCCACAAGGACAAGGAAAACAAGCGATGGTGTAATGGTCCTCTGCAGACGTTGCAAGGTATCAGCAAGACTTTTCGAGACCTACCCACCAGACTCAAAGAGATCATCGCTGAGGAACGCGGAGGAGACGATGAAAATCAGCTATAGTCAAGCACTCACGCAAAGAGGTCCACGTTATCGACTGAAAAGGAGCAAACAACTCATTGTTTCTGTCGACAGATGGCACCCAAGATGCATTAGGAAAGCCATCAAAATCAACAAACACAGTATCTTAAGACGTCGGCTTCAACATCAGCAACAATGCGGCACTCATACTTAGGCTCTATTATTTCGGCTCTATACTTAGCCAGACTGATGGACCCTCTGTACCCAAGTTCCTGGCTTGTCCCACTACAGGCACATCAACAATGGTATGCATTATTGAGCACACCAACAGTTAACCAAAGGATAAGGATTAAATGCCTAAGCTCTTCAGTGCACTATTTCTCATCCAGTGCCTAAGCCTTATATCATCACGAGTCCGGCACTTCCTCTGAAGACGAACAGAGTTTCGTGAGAAACGTTGTGTTAACACCCACCGGTTCTTTTGAGAACCACATATATACAAAATATAATGTGCAAACCGTTTTTTTTTAACACACCGAGTTCCACCATGCATAGTCTCAAGTCTTACTCAGCCTTCTATCTGAAATAACACACAAGCAATCCGCAACATATAATTATTATTACCTTGTAACAGGATGGTCAGATCACAACAAAATTAGCTTGTCAACTTTCCGTGCATCGAAACCCTTAAAACTAAAAGCAGCTATTTTATGACTAGGTTTATTACTACTAGACGCCAAGTATGACGTCTAACGTTATAACGTCACTGCAGATGGTTGGTCTTTTTAACGGAGGTTAATGATACCCACTTCCGGTCACTTTAAAAGTCCCTTGAGGACTTGGCATCCTCAAAGACATCTAAAACAGTAGTAAGGGATTTGTTGGTTCTACGCCAGCGACGAAATTCTCACAGTTTTTAACGCCGCGCTCAGTTATCGTCGCTGACTTTTAACCAACAAATTGTTTTCTTCTTTTTCTTTGGTTACCTGGCACAAGAAAAATGACATTTAAACAAGCTTATAAATATTATATACAAATATAATAAAATGGAAAGTTGACACAGGCTGCTGGGTTATCGTACTCTAGATGAAACAAAAAACGTCTCATTAAATTTATTAGTGATGAAAACTTGCCGGCGGTAATTGATACCGGAGATAAAATTGAAAAGAGAAAACAATTACTAAAAACGATTAAACGATATGCCGATGAATTTAAAAATATTAGAAGTAAAACTAAACAGAATCTACTATTGATCATCGACAAATATAACGTAAATAAAGGTGAAGCTACTGGTAAAAATAAAAAGTATACGAAGAAAGATTATTTAGAGTCGATCAGAAATTACTGGCAACCGATCTACCGCGAGAACATAAAGCCCGTCGATTTTGAAGGGGTAGTGCCTCGCAGATTTGTTAACGGCATTAAAAATTACGAAATAAAAATTGATCGAGGGAATGTAGATTACGTCAATTTCTTCAAAGACAACAGCAACAAAATTAGAAATAAAATGGTCGAAATGATATATAACAAACCAAATTATAATTTTCAGTTGGGCTTACGTGTAACTCTAAAAAAATTAAACACGCCAGGGGAAACTGAAGAAAATAAAATCACATTCACTACCACCAATAAACTGGTTTTAAATAATAGCGAAATTAACCAAGCGCTGAATAGTAATATAGAGAATTCGAAGGTAAAACTAGAAGAATTCCAGACTGAAAAGAGTGGGTGGTCAGTGTTCACGTCAAACACGCTGTATATAAACCAGGAGCGGATCCAGGGGGGGGGGGGGGGGGGGGAGGCGTGGGGGGCGCACGCCACCCCCCTTTTCCCCCCAAAAAAAAGAGAAAAAAAGAAAAAACACTTTTTGTGCACACTTATTCTGCTTAAAGTGGTTAAATATTGCCCCAGATCGCACCACAGAGCATCTATAATCCATCTAGAAGCCGTTAGGGCTTCGCGCTACGCGCTCGCTATTTCATTGTCATCAGCATTTCATGCTTAAACATTCCACGCCCCCCCCCCCCCCCTTTTTCAAAATCCTGGATCCACCCCTTTAAACTTCACAGAGTACAGACCGATTTTAGTTCGTACATCAAATTACCAGAGTACATAGGAAATAAAAAGGCTGTGATCAACGTGAAAAACGATAACGATAGATGTATCAGATGGTCATTAAGAGCGGCTGTTGGTAAATTTAAGGACGAAATAAAAAAATGTGTAATAAATAAGTTAAAATATGAAATAAGGTACAAAAGAACTTCAATTTACAAAGAAGACGATGGTCTAAATTTCAACGGAGTAAGTTTTCCAACACCGATAGGTCAAGTCCCTAAGATTGAAAAACAAAACAACCTAAACATTAACGTGTTTGGATATGATGAAAAGAACGGCGTTCACCCTCTATACATTACAGAAAGTGAGCCTGGTGAGGTAATTAACATGATGCTATATTCTGATGGTGATACAAACCACTATAATTGGTGTATCAAAAATCGAAACAAATTATTATTTAGCGAGACGAAAAACTTAAACAAAAATTACTTTTGCGTTAGATGCTTGCAGGACTTTGGAACTCAAGAGTTACTAAACAAACATAAAATTGACTGCTACGGCGTTAGACAAAAGGCCAGTAAAATAGTTATGCCGTCTACGGAACTAGACAGATATAATCGTAGAAGAGACATTATAAAATTAAAAAATACGCAGATTTTGAATCGCTGATCGTACCTCACCAAGATAATTAAGCAGGTAAAGCTACTAACAAAACGCAAAAACACGTGCATGTGGGTGGTCTTACGCTGTACGGTACATAGTCAGGTGTGACGGACATCTAATAAGGGGTAAAAACGCGGTAGAAAAATTGCTCAAAAATTTACAAATAGAAGAAGCCGACATAAACAACAAAATTGAAAAGCAGAATGCGCAAAACATGATTTACATTAAATCAGACAAAACAAAATTTAACGATTCAAAAAATTGTTGGATTTGTGAGTATCCAATCAGAAAACAAGACCCATCAAAATGTACGTGCGAGTTGCCTAAACCGAAGAAAAGACAGAGAAATTGTAAAGAGGTGTGAAAATTGCCAAAAAGAAACTCAGTCTTTCTCTAAGGTGAGAGACCACTGCCATATCACTGGTAAATTTAGGGGCGCGGCTCACAACGCTTGTAATCTGAAACTCTCCATCAAGCCAAAAATAACTATCATAATTTGGAAAATTACGACGCGCATTTGATTATGCAGGGAATATCTAATTTCAGCGGTGATATTTTTTGTATACCAAAGAATTCAGAAAAATACATTTCATTTTCGCTCGGGCAACTGAGTTTTGTCGACTCGTTTTATATTTTAGCGATCTGAGTAAAATATGTCCCAGCGAGCAATTTAAATTGGTTAAAACTCTGACTGAAGACGAGGAAAAATTTAAGTTGATCTTGAAAAAGGGGGTTTACCCCTATGAGTACATGAATTATTTCGACAAATTTAAAGAGACAAAATTACCACCAAAATCAAAATTTTATAGCAAGTTGAAAAACAGTAAAGTATCCAAAAAAGATTATAAGCACGCTAAAAGAGTCTGGCAACAATTTGGTATCACCGACATTGGTGAATACCACGATCTATACGTACAGACTGACAAGTTATTATTGGCAGACATTTTCCAGAATTTTAGGTCAACTTGCCTAGAGAACTACGGGTTAGATCCCGCTAATTACTTTACCTCACCTGGTCTCAGCTGGGACGCCCTACTAAAACATTCAAAGGCTCAACTGGAATTACTGACGGATTACGACATGTACCTTTTCGTAGAACGTGGAATGAGGGGTAGAATTTCGAGTGTTGGTTCTAAGAGATACGCCAGAGCAAACAATAGATACTTGCAAGATTACGACGTATATACAATATTTAGACGCCAATAACTTGTACGGGTTGGCAATGTCTCAACCGCTGCCGGTCGGCGACTTTAAATGGCTTACCGACAGAAAAATCTAATTCTTCACAGAAGATGTATTAAAACTGCTGGAAGCGCAGACGGAAAGAGGGTTTTAGAAGTAGACTTGGAATATCCTAAAGAATTACACGACGAAAACAACGACTACACCCTGGCGCCGGAAAACTTGAACGTTCCTCAAGAGTGGTTTTCAGATTATTAACGACGACTAATCAAAATCAACGATCTATCCCCACGTCATCTATCCTGACGTGGACAAACGTGCACTCTGTAAAATATAACAAAGTACGTCATTCATTATCTCAATCTCGGATTAAAGTTGACTAAGATTCACAGAATTTTATCTTTCAAGCAATCTGCCTTGATGAAGTCGTACATCGACAAAAACACTCAGCTCCGCAAAGAATCAAAATCAGAATTTGAAAAAAAAGACTTTTTCAAGCTGATGAATAATTTAGTCTTTGGTAAGACAATGGAAAACGTGCGAAATCGACTAAACTTAGAGCTAGTCAGATTAGAAGATGAAAATAAGCTTTTGAAATGTGTTCATTACCGAATTATGAATCGACTACCGTCTTTGAAGACTGCAAACTGGCTATAGAAAACATGTACAGGACAAAGACCACTCTCGACAAGCCAATCTACTGCGGTATGACGATATTGGACTTGTCGAAAACTCTCATGTACGACTTTATTATAATCATTTAAAGGCAAAGTACAAAAATAACGTAAACCTGGTGTACACTGACACCGACAGTCTGTTGTTAGAGATTAAAACGGACGACGTGTATGCAGACATGAGCAAGTATAGGAACCTATACGACTTATCAAATTACCCAGAGGGCCACCAGATGCACGAGAAGACAAATACAAAGGTCATCGGCAAATTTAAAGACGAGACTGCGTGTCGACAGATTACAGAGGCGGTCAGCACCGAGCGATACGTTATAAAAAAGGCAAAGGGTATTAAAAAGGTATTGGTCAAGGATAATCTGACCTTAAATATGAAGAATATAAAGGTCATCAGGCCAAAACTGTACACTATTCAGATCGATCTTAAAATTGTACAAGAAATCGCTATTCGACGAGACTTGCGTTTACAAAGATCAAAACATTCCAAAGAGTGAAAAACATCAAATTTACTTAGTCACTCAGAATAAATTGGCCATTTCACCACTGGATACCAAGAGATACCTTCTAGCAGATGGCATAAACACTCTAGCGTATGGTCATTATTTAACGGAAGGGGGTAGCTTTGTGTCTACGGGCACGACTTGAAGCTCCTGTCTTACAAACGATCTCTTCGGAGCTGGATCGTTCAAGTAATATAAAATGGGTTGACTGCGAACGTGGGTGTACTTTCTGACGGTAAAAGTCTGAAGACTCCATATCGGATCTGTCGCCCGCCTCCTTTCACCACATTCTGATTCACCCGGTTGATACAGATACCTTAATACATCTTTACCGATTTTCAAGGGCGTCTCTTTAGTACCAGGCGCAGAAGGCGCTTGCTCGACTCGCTTCAATTTAATGGCGTCTACGGGTTTCTTTCTGATCAAACGCGTTTATTCCTCGTTCATCGCTTTGACTACGTCCATAAGTCTCTTTACCCACTCTGTATTTCTCTACTTTGAGTCGAGCATTTCTTCGGAATACTGATGACCGAATAAGACTTCAGCTAAAGACCTGTTAAATCTTTCTGCTATACCCTGAGCTCGATGCAAACCGGGTATACCGCGTTGAACGATTACGTCATTGTTACTCATAAGCACGCTAAAATTACCCATACATTCTCTACCCGGGTCTACTTTTAATCAACTTTGGCCACGTCAACGGCGACCTCTTATAAATTTTAGTAATGGCGTCAGCTACTTGGTCGGCGGTTTTATATGTAAGGGGCTCGGCTTCTTTATATCTGCTTGCCACCTCTACCACGGTTAACGCGTATTTATAAGTTTTAAATCTTACTTTATCATAAGGTAAAAACAACAGGTCGGCTTGATGTATGTTATTTGGTACGCCGTACCTAGAATTTAACGAAGTAGGGCTGGGTATATACGTCGGTGGGGGTAGATAAATTTGCCACATTGCTTGTTTGCGTAACCAATTTCTAGCTGCTGCTTCGCCCGTCTTTGCTTTAGCTAATTGCTCTACAGCTCCTTCACCTCTCCAGTATCCCCTAGGTCCATAATACAACTTTAACAACTTCTTATCAGTCATTTGTATTACTAGTTTAATTATATTTGTAAATTAAATATGTCAATAAACCAAGATCGCCCACCAAAAACAAGACTTCACCATCTTTAACGTGTTCTGGTTTGGTATAAAAGTCGAACAATTTTGGCTCACTCTGTAAACCGGCGGTCATTTTTAGTTTTTCGTCGGTGACTTTGTTATATTCTAGAGTTATATTCTAGAGTGAGCTTCCTTTTTTAATCGATCGTTCAAAAAATCCAAATACTTTAAACGCTTTTGCTTAAATTGTTGCTTGGCGGCGGTAAGTTTTTCTAACGCCAAATCATGGCGTTTACGTTCTTCATCTCCGCGACTACCAATTTTAGAAAACAAAAAACTAGATCCAGTGAATGCCAAGGCGTTCCCTAGAGCTCCACCAACCATCATCGCGATCCCTGCCATTTTATTTTAAACAATAAAACACTTAAATTTAAAATTATCAGTTTTATATAATAAATAAATCATGAACAAACATTTTGGAGAGAAAATTGATCCTTACAGAGAAATCAAAAACCCAAATTCTATTAAAGGTCAAAGACGACTTATTTGCACCGAGCAATCTGCCGAGACCGCTAGCCCCAGCAGCACTTTTAATCTAGACTTTCCAAAATTTACCAACAACGACGTATTGATTCCGGGCACGGCATTGTTGCTGTTTAGAATAGAATTAAATAGCAACACGGACGATAATAGAACTCTTTACAACAACGTGTCTCGCAATATCGTAAAGCGGATGCGAATTTCAATCAACGGAAACGAGATTTACAACTTGGACGATTACGACGTGTACAACGCTTATAAAGATCATTGGATCCCATCTCATCACAAAGATAATTTGAGTCTTTTTGGTATTGGAAAGGAAAACATAACCAAACTCGGGGTAGAAGCAGCTAATGCGGTAACTACGAACAAAGGTGAAGTGGCGGTAAGTTTTACGCCATTCCGCTAGATATTGGAATTTTAACCGACCATCACCCGTTTTATCCGAGTGGATAATCACTTGAAAGTTGTAAAGTCTATCGACGAAGGTGCGACCTACAAGATTACTCACTTGAAATTGCAGTACGAAGTGGTCAACGATTCTAAACTAGCTACTCAAATTAGAGACAGGTACAGGAGGGGAGTTTCGTTTTATTTCGACAGAGTCCACCGGAAATACAGATTCTCAACAGATCCGACAACGCGTGGACGCTCAATATTAACACTAACGTCAAGTTTGAAGGGTGTGTTTTTAATTTTCAAGGACTTAACGGACAAGAGCCCGCAAAACAGTTATAACCCAGAGTTGACTGAAGTAAAAGTCCAAGTCGAGGGTATGCCAGAAACATTGTATGTGCCCGAGCTAAGACGAGAGCAGCACGTTGGTGAGATTTGCAAGTACTTTGTAGACAACCTTGAAACACATACGCCATCGGCCGTGTCGAATTACGTCCAAATGTATCCGATTGCGATGGGTAAGTACCTGACCGACAAACAGAAGGTCAATTAAAGTGTTATATCTATTTGATCATGGACTCGCAATTGCAAATTAGATACGGTAGATTTAATAGTCTACAATATTAAAAATGAAGCTACCTAGAGAACCACACTGCGCGATAATATGTGGAAGAACAAAATCCGGCAAAACTGTATTTATTTTAGATTTATTTTCGGGCGTATACAGGACATTTTTTTTAATACATCGTAATACTGTGTACGACAATCTATAAAAATAAAACGTACCACGACTACTCGTGGATAACGACCGACGAAAGCGTCTGGTTGTGCGATTTGGATAATTAAAAATAGATTTAAACAGGGCTTTGAGTATTTATAGAAATCTCTTGCGAGGATTTCACACCCTGTTTATTGTAAATGATTGACAATTGCGACGTAATTAATTTATAACATTAAAGATAGTTTAAGGATAACTGTGCTATATACAATAGCGTTAGAGATTTGGTGGTTTAAGCGATATTTTTACTACGCGAAAAAGTTATATAATAAAATAAAATGTATAATTAAATAAGGTGGATATGGAAAATATTTTGAACGATTCTGGCCAGACTAAAGATTTGAAAACTAAAAGGATAGAAGTAGTAGCGTCGGGCAAATCAAAATCTTACTTAATACGTAGAGAATACACCCAAAAAGATTTAGAAATAATGAATGAAGATTCGGTAGTCAAACTTAATCAACTTTATGAGACTAAGATCGGCGCCGAGATGGTTAAAGGACTAGGATTACTGTTGATATCGGCGTTTACTAAAGCCGTCAAATTATTTTACCAAAAATAGGAATAGGTAAATTCAGATTGAACATCGACGACAACGCAAAGTTACACGTAGAATTAGAGACTAACCCCGCGGTAAACTCGGGCATAAGTAGAATGTTGAGTAAAGTATACTTGAGTTGTGGTTATTTGGTAGGTCTATTGACGGTTATTTTACTTACAGCCAGTCACGTTGAAGTTGTTGAAGAAGAACTAGTGATAAAAACTGCAATAGAGCCTGTAGATGAATTGCAAGTAGACGACGACGCAGAAAATATATTTAAAATAATATTATAATTGTATTATAATAAAATGGATAACTCGGTAGATGGAACCAAACCCGTTCAAGAAGTCAAACCCGAACGTACCGCCAAAAAGGTAACTTTAGTGAAACAAAAAGACCCGAAGAGAGTGGAGCTAGGCAAGAAGCTAGCCGTTCACAACAAAAAACATCAAAGAGCAAAACGTAAAATTGCGAGAAACGGTAAACGAAATGAAAGTTGTAGATAGTACCCCACCAGAAAGCGATAATTACAAGTATTACGCTTTGGTAGGTGTAGTCGGAGTGGGAGTGTCGCTCTATTTATTTAAAAAGGCGGTGAATAGGCCAGTTTGGAGTTATTTCGGCGATAAAGATAGGGCGATCGAAAAGCAAAAACCAAAGCCTGTCAGAAAGCAACCTATCGAAACAAATTATTCGGAATTACCAAACATGGACGATTAAAACAATGATTAATTAAACGTTATAAATATTATAATTGATATTATAAACTAAGAATGGATCTAAAAACTATAGTAAACACCGTTTATCACGCGGTGGTAGTTTCGGCGCTGACGATAGGAGATTTTGAAAAGACATTAGAAGAAGAAAAGATAAATCTTGCTGGATTAAGATAAGTTATAGAAAATTTGTATCTATAGAGATCGAGTCGGTTAGAGATTATAGAGTATAATTCTACACCATTAAAAAGGTCAAATGATCAGGATCCAAAGAACACTCAACAAATGTTATATGCCGATAAGACTCTAGCCGATAAAATTAGAACGCTATTTAGAGAACAGGGTATCACTGTCGTAAGCATTCTAGCCGCATTCTTTGGTGATAAGTACGTTAATAGCTAGTGTAGTAGCCGGAGTAAGAGGTGCAGCTACATCCACCGCCGCTGGTGGTGGTGCTGGCTCATCGGTCAGTCCGAACAAACCTATCAATCCATCACAACCGACTAAACCTAAGAACGTTACGGAATGGATGAAAAGACAATTGGAAAACTTGTTGAAAATTTGTTGAAAAAGTTGGGCGTTAAACTTCTCGCAGTGCTGCCAGGCATCCTTGGAAGCATAGCCAGTTGGTTATTTAATCTGTTAAGCAAGACCGTGGGACTTTTAGCGGAACACGTTTGGGCTAAGATTAGCGGTGTTGCTCTGTTGATTTTTGTTTACGTACAAAAGAACATTTAATTTTAAAAATTATACTCGATTGAATGATATGACGTGAAAGGGGGGTTTACGTTACCTAATCATTTTGGATTAGGTATTAAACGTAAACCCCCTTTTTCACGTCATATCGTTTAAAATAGACAATCGTTAAAAATCCGACGATGGTAAAAGTCTTTTCTTCTTCGTGATCACCAGAGTTTAACATTTCGTCCATATCTTCTAAGCAATTTTTGGTTCTTGTTGTTTTTGAACCCCGGAAGAAATAATATAATGCACGACCACCCCAGCCTGTGGTATTTGATTTTCAATTAAAGGATGAGGTTGTGGCTGAGCTTGAATCAAGGGTTGAGATTGAGCTTGAACTTGAATTAAAGGTTGGGGTTGAACTTAAATTGAAGGTTGAGGTTGAACTTGAATTGGAGGTTTAGGTAGAGCAGTAACCGAGTCTGTGTTTAAATTCCCAACGTAACCCGTACTCATATCGTTGGTAGCTATTAATATCCCGTTGTTAAACCCCTCATGAATTCCCACCCTCGGTCTCATATCGGAAGGAATCAAGTACAAGTCCGGACTGATAACAAAATTTAAAGAAGACCAGGCATAATACAAAGAATCTTGATAACGGTCGATGGAGTCTTGATGTTTAATGGGGCGTTGATTGAATCTTATAACTAAAAACTGACGCTGAGCGTATAATCCTGTGCCCGTTGCCGCTATGTTAGTCTTTGCTTGAGCTTGAGATCCAAGTATGGCGTAAACGTAAGTTCTAACCGACTCGTTGATACTAACGATACCCTGATCCGTAAATTTACTCGTCGATCATCTCTCGGGTATGAACGACTGCCAAGCGTATAGCGCGGCTTTGGTCTGTCGGACGTAATCTACCGGGTATTCAGTGACGTAACTACCCCGAAAGTATCGGTTTTCTACAAAACTGAACGTGTGTCTGTCTGTACCGCTGCAAAATTTACCTGATGCATCTGGGTGCGTTTGGTGAATGAAAAATAACTCGTTGTGCTTTATGACTACTTATTGCCTTTGTAATACGGTATGCCCATTCCGCTAGAGAGTGTTTCTACTTTTTGTATCTACTTTGCCGTGCTATTCGGGTCTAATCCAAAATGTCTATACACACGTTTATGTAAGCCCCTCGGTCGATAATGTTGTTTATTGGGTTAAACAAACTATCGTTTGGAGTTGGGCATTTTAACTCGTACAATATTTGTCGCGTTGTGAAATACACGTGAAAATTGAATATGCTACATGTAGCTATTGTTTGGTCTTTATGTTTTAAGAGATCCTTACCCACACCGCGAGCGGTAGTAGCGCAGTAAACGGCAAAATTTATTTGATTTTGGTAAAACGTTAGTGGAATCGGTAAAAGTCATTGAAAGTTTTTATATCTGGTAATTTATATTTATTAAAGATTTTTAGTAGATGAGCGGTAAATCGTTCTTTAGTCTGAGAATCGACTACTATATTCAAATTTGCAATCGATAAAGGTGACAAATTCAATTTAATTTATAATTATATACATAACTACTTTTTCCAGTATAGGACGACCGTTTTGGGCAGAGTGCTCGGCGGGACCACTAAAACGCCAAATTTGTCGGCAAGAAACTCTGCCGTTGACACCAATTTTCTCGACTTAAAGTTCTCATAAAAACCGAAATGGTTCGCGACCTAATAAGAATGGTGAGAAACCTAATAAAAATGGTTTTCGACCTAAAAATATGGTTTTAGAGACAAAAGTTATTAAGACGACCGTTTTTTGGTCGTCCTAACGCGGTCGGTCGTCTTAACATACCTTTTTTACCCATAAACGGTCGTCCTATACAGTAAGTGCAAGTTAAAAAAATTATATTATTATAAATCATGAAACACACTTTTCTTGTCACGAGTAAAAATCAAACTTTTAGATTAAACCCACCTATCGATAATACTTTCGGTTCTCCCCGTAAAAAGATTAGGCTATTGAGTTAGTATGTCGTATACAATGTTTTATCATATTGATAGACAATTCGTTGGAGTGGAAATGAAGATGTCTCAGGGAGAGGAAACAATACTTTTGGTGAGATAATATTTCAACCTGGATATTATGTCTTACAAAGTTTAATCGATGTGTTTAACTCTTACAATCTCGAATGGCTAAGGTTTTATATTTTGAAAAGTGGTGATTTTAAAATATAAGTCGATCGTGGGCATTTTATAGATTTACGTCAAGTTGCCTATTTACTTGGGTTTGACCTACAAGATGAATTTGTTAGTGTGATTAACCCACGTGTCCCAAATTGGATTGGTATTCTAACACGGTACCACAAATTGGGAAAAATCTTAATGCTATTAAAATTTATTGTAAACAGAATAATACTAAAACAAACTTTAACAATGGCCAACCCAGACATTTGTTGGGGTCTGTACCAGTATCTTTATCTTATACAAACAATATTATACTAAAACAATCTCGAAAAGCTTCACAAACAATGACGGGATTCATTTGATAAACGGTATAATCAATGAGTTAGTCTTTCAACTAAAAGATTATGAAGGTGAAGATGAAAATGGAACACTATCTCATCGATAGTAAAAATCAAACTTTCCAATTAAGCTCACCGATCGATAATAGTTGCGTCGTTAGCAGTAAACAAAATAGGCTATTGAGCGCTAGCGTGCGTGTTAGGATGTTTTTCAATATTAAAAAATACACATATATCGACTGGGGGACTTATGCCATAGATGGTAATGGACAAAAACATATTATAATAGTATAAGACCAATTGTAGTACCTCTAGCTATTATACCCGTTTATTTAGTTTATTCAACTCTTACAATTTTGGATGGCTAAAGTTTGAGATATTAGATGACGGTTATTTAAACATAGAAATAGAACGTTGGCGTTTTATATATTTAACTAAAATTGCTAATTTAGTTGGATTAAAAGATGAAACTGTTTTATTTTCAACATAAACTACTAGGAACGTAACTGTAAAACCATCAATCGGTAAAAACACTGGTGCTATAAATGTTTACTGTAATCAGATTAATACGCAAAACAACCTTTACAATGGGGAAAACAGCACTTTGTTAGGTGTCATACCTGCATCTTTTATACACAGGCACGAATATGGTCAGGCTGTCTCCAATAATTACACAGAAAATTATGGAATTCCTTTGATAAACGGCGTAATCAACGAGATTGAGTTTGAAGTAAAAGATTGTCGAGGTTGTGAGATTTCGTCCGATAAAATAGATTTGATTTAATATATGCGTTGATGTTCAATAAAAAAGTTAAATAATTAAAATAGTAATTGCTATTGATAAAATGAATCACATTTTTGTAGTCAATAAACCGAACAAAACGTTTCAGTTGCATAGTCCTATAGACAACTCTGTAGGAAATAGAAATATCAAGTTGTTGAGCGCGAGCGTACCATTGACATTTTTTAACGTTAGAGATAGGACTAATATTCAATGGGCTGATGTGGGAAGTAATTCACGAAGAGCTAATGTTAGAGAGCACCAAATGAACCCGGGTATATACGACGTTAATGAAATAATTAGAGAAATAAAATACCTCTCCATAGATGGGTTAGTATTTAACTGGCATCCAGATAGCCATAAATTATTTACCACTGTAAGTCAACAACGCGCTATAAGATTAAATAAAATGGTTGAGATATTGGGTCTGCCTAGAGGTTGGATAACGTACGGGCAGTATATCAGCTACCCGATAAAAGATACGATAGGGGCTATAATGATTTATTGCGATCAAATTTCAAATTTCTATGAATGAAACCTTTTACGATGGAAAACCGAGTACGATTTTGGGTAACATACCTCTGAGTGGGGTAGATCGCAATTATTATAACCAAGTCGCGGCTAAAGAATACTCGACTAAACCCGGTGTTAATTTAAATAACGGTATAATCAACGAGTTAAACTTTCAGGTAAAAGACTGCAACGAATGTCTAATCATAGACGAACATTTAAAACTTATTTTAAATATTGTAATTATTTAATATTAAAGTTAGTTAAATTAAAATGGAAGCGAGATTGCCGGAACCTAGATAAAAACAATATATCCAGAGCTACCGGTAATACTGCCGGCGTTACAAACTGACGTTGAAGTAGTTGTAGATAATACTGCCTACAGACTATCTAAAATCGACGGCGTTAAGAACGAAATTGTTAAAGAAAGAGATAAGAGAGAGGGGCTTTATATCAAGTATAAAAAGTTGAACGCGGTATTGATGTGGGATGAAACATTTGCAGAAGCCACTTCCGCAATGAGTGGAGCGGTTGGTATAGCGGCGATTGCGGGTGTAATTGCGGCACCTTTAGTATTTGTATTTAAAGGAATTGCCCTGGGTACCGTCGCGTGCGCTTTGGGATTAAAGTACTTTAGTGGTAAAATAAAGGTAAAGTCTAAAAAGCACGACGAGATTAGAGTGCTAGCAATGTCTAAACTAAACACCATAAAAGATCTAATTAGCCACGCCATAAACAATAGTAAAATTAGTCATGAAGAATTTACTCTGATTAATAACGAGCTTGCAAAATTTCACGACCTGGCAAACACATAAAGAAATATAGATCCAAAGAGAATAAAAGCATGGATGAAACCAAAGTTGAAAAGCGAGTCACCGAAAGATTAGCTAAAGAAAAAAAGACCTTATCGGAAAACTATTGAATTCAAATTCACAATAGCCGTAAAAAGAGCGGGTGCACCTGTGAAAGTCCACCCGCTTACGATAATGTAAATAATGTTAGATTAGCATCTACGGCGCCGATTTTAGAAGATTGATCTTACTCACATTTTAAACAAGCTAAAACGCAATTTGATTTAACGTGACCTATAGCGTTATTTAATCGTTCAACGGTAGCCAGGTCATCTTTTTTCTCGGTAAAAATATTTATCTATGAAACTGTCCGGTTCAAATCGATCACATTTTTTTGTCTGATTGACGGCATGTATGAATCCATTGCTTAATAGACATTTTTATTGGATCCACACATAGACGGCTTTTACCATGTTTGCAGATTGCTGGGTCGTAGCATTTAATACATTGGTATCCTATTCTACAGTGTTCGCAGATATCCTTATCATTACAATCAACGCACTTGTACTTATGTTTTTCATGATTACATCTATTCAATTTTGTTTTCTTTAATTACACTTGATGCAGCCCAAGCATCGCAAACCATTAAATTTTATCTTAAATTCGTGTACGTTTTTATAAATTCAGCAGCATTATACAAAATGTTGTTTCGTGTCCACTTTCCATTTTATTATATTTATAGATAATATTTATAAGCTTATATACTTTTCATTTTTTTAAATGTCATTGTTCTTGTGCCAGTTAACCAAAGAAAAAAATTAAAAAAACAAACAAAAACAATTTGTTGGTTAAAAGTCGATAACTAAGCGCGGCGTTAAAAACGGGGAGAATTTCGTCGCTGGCGTAGAACCAACAATCTCTTACTACTAAAATGACCGTGATATTGTGTAAATCGGTCCATTATTTTCGAAAATAGGCACCTGATCAGTCGGGGTGGAGGGTGAACTGCAGACCCGTAACAATCGACTCTAAGGCTTGCTACGATTGGTTGAAACCGGACCCGCATCGACCGCCTTTGAAAGCTTAACCTGGGAGGTTGAACTCTGTTTAGGTCTTAAAACTATTTCGCCTGGTACCAGCACTAATGTAGGGTATCGTCGGATATCGTATCACCCTCCCCCTCTCTTTTTTTGCGACAGTAGTGGCAGCAGTGGGATTTTTTCGTGGTCGTTGTTCCTTTTCTGTTCGTTTTCGGCACAATGGTGGCAGCGGTGGGATTTCTCTTGGTCGTACATGTACTTTCCCTGTCCTCCCGATTTCGCCACAGTATCACAAAGACGACCAAGGTTGATGCTCACATGAAGCAGACAGGTAAACAGAGTCATGGGTGATTTTAAGATGACAGGCAGGCATTATCAACCGAACCAGTTTTTCAATGTTTTACGTGTTTGAATGGCTATTACGTCATTACAGCGTCCACCTTCAAGCTTGACCTGTGAACGTAGTGTCTTGGAATTTAGCAATATGGCTCCATGAAAGCAAAATGTTCAGAGGGTGGTGTGAAAATTACCTTTAATCTGATGTGAATGAAAATGGTAATGGTATACGAGAGTTTTCCACCGGAAGTCAGTGGTAGCCACTTCCGGTCACTTTGAAAGTGTCGTAAATGGACTTGTCGCCCTCTAAAACATCTATAACGATCCAGTATTGTGTAAATCGGTTTATTATTGCCGAAAATATGCGCCTGGTCGGTCTGGAGGAGGGGAACTGGAGACCCCGCCCCCATGGGGTCACTTAGGGGTCGGAAAATTTGAACCCAACCATTTTCCCACTATTTGACCTCAAATCAACCCAATAAAGCAAAACAAATCAATTTTAGCAGGAAAATCCTAATGGATGACACGTCATACCGCACTAACGTTATGGGCCACGAGATAATTATCTCATTCCACTGAGATAATAAGTCATTCCCACGACTTATTATCCCACGAGATAGTTATCTCGTTCCCCCGAGATAATAAGTCGTTCCCCTCGCGGCAAAGAGATAATCTTTTTTCAACCCGTCTAGCCCGTCCGATCCCTTCCCGTGCAATAGAGCTCATTCACTTGACCCGAGGTGAACCGAGGCCAAGCAACGCTAGCTGGAGGCCAAGCAAACCTCCACGTGGGTTTCTCTGTGCTGAAATTGTACGGCGTAACATTGCATCGTTGGAAACGGACGTGAACGTCCATCCAAATCGATTTGTCGAACTATATGGGTGATTCCATTTTATGCACATTTTAGGCCCTAAATCCATAAATCATCACCATTCATCCTTTATTTTGTAAAACCATTTATTAAAATTACATATTTACTCAGTTTCCTAAAAGTTATGGTTTGTAAGTTCTTTTCAGGGGTTAAGAATCATGTATACCCTCTAAATATCATGATCTCCATTCATCGTAAAATTAATGATGGTTTCTCGCGTAAGGGGGTACACCAAAATGCCTTTTTCTCATTAGAACATTAGTGTAATATTTGTAAGGATTTTTTGGGGACACTAAAGTTGTTTTGCAAATATTGTTATAGTAACTGTAAAGTTTCACGACGTAAATATTAGGGGCACACCAAAGTGGTCTGACGAAAATCAGAATGACCATATTTTTATTGTTTGCCTAAATTTCCATGTTCAAAGATTTAATTGATTTGAAACTAAGTACAGGCTTTCATTATGCATGGAAATTAAAACGTTGTGGCAGTTGGTGTGGCCAGAACACTTAAAAGTTACGTACACATGTTTCACGCGTAAAGGCGGATTCATACTTCATGTGAAAGCGAACGCGAATGCGAATTTGACGTCACAACGAATGTTTCGCACAGCGATTTCGCAAAAGGCTGAACTAGTTTCAACTTCCGCGAGTGTTCGCCGCGAAATGTTTGACGTCAGATTAACTTGAGATTCACGTTCGCTTTCGCGTGCAGTATGAACCGGGCTTAAGAGGGGACACCAAATCTTACACGTGAAACACATTTGTTGCCAAACCTTTTGTATTACGAACATATCAAATTGTTCATCAAATGTGGGTTTTATTGTCAAAAGCAATGTGTTATCAATCATTTGAGTTTACAAAACCAAGCTAACCCACCGAAAACAAGGACATTCTTAGTTTTAAAATGATGTGTTTAAAATGTCACAAATTTTTGCCTAAAAAGTAATAATTTTAACCTATTTTTAGTCAGAATTAGGACAACGAATATTTATGATACCAATTTTGAAGGTTTTTTTTAGTACAAATTGATGTTGGTGACACAAGCGAAACTCAAAAAATAACATGTGGACTAAAGTAAGTTGACAATTCAACAAGAAAGTCCATCTACCCATTCGTGCCATTGGGGCCCGAACTTATGGAATCACCCATATTAGCCACATAGTATGATAACATCATTTATAAAAATGCTAGTTATATGTTTTTGAGCCTCGCAACTTTATTCATGCTCCAAATTCAAAGTGGCGACCAACGGTGGCTGCCAAAAGTGGCCATATATGAGGAAAATGATACATAATGGGCAAAAAGTAATGGTAAACACGTACAATAATCCCCCCCCCCGCCCCCCCCCCCCCCCCCGCCCCCCCCCCCCCGCCCCCCCCCCCCCCCCCCCCCCCCCCCGCCCCCGAAACAACCAACACATTGTTAAGGTGCCTTTTATGATCCTGAACGATATTTTTGATGTACCAATAACATAAAATGCCCTCGAGATATCCAAGATGACGGTCAAAATGGCTGCCAAAAATGCTCCAAAATGGCAAAGAATTAGCCAAATAATACGATAAAAGCATTCATAAAATTTCCCACTATAAAGGCTTCAATATACAACGAACGATTTATTTTAAAACAGATTTCTAGAGCTTTGGTAAATGACTAATCTTCTTCGGATTTTGTTTCTTAATTGGTGATGGTGTTGTTTGTGGATGTTATTATAAAATTGTAATGTACCGAGTGGATGTTTTAAATGAATAAAACAAGCACACAATTATGATGAGTCGAGAGAGAACTTTATTATAGGGAGCGAACAAATATAGACTGTGTCTTCGACAACTCAATACAACTAAGTCTACGTGGCACAGACTGGTCAACGGTACAGTGATATATATTATATACACTAGCATAGAAAGAAAAGAGATCAAAGATCAAATGCTTTTATGGCTGGCTTATACTCTTGAGATCTTGGGGGAAAGTTATGAGTGGGAAGTGGAATACGAAACACCTGTTACATATATCAATATATTACAAAAATACATCCGTATCTAGATTTGATTGCAACCTTTAAACTGAACAGTTTAATTTGTCGCGTTATAATATAATTATATGGTGATATATGGTGAAATAAAACGTATATAAATCGTACATTGCCCGTCGACCACTTAAGGAATTCTGATGAATTCCGGTTGGTTTTAGGCACCCCGAGTCGTCCATTTATTTCTCTGTAAACGTCTCATTAACTCCACACCAACCCCACCAACCACATCTCACTAACTCCCTCTCCCAAACCCATCATGTTCTAACATGTCCGTCAGCTCTGACGTGTCTTTAAGCAGAGCCTGTGACGTCAATCAACACGTCATTCAACAAACCAACCACCTTCCTGTCAATAAACCGACGCCTCCCAGACATCCACCTCCCATATATCATCACCCACCTCCCGCCCCTCGCCTCCTGCCTCCTGCCTCCCGCCTTCCGCCTCCACACAAAAAAAACGCCTCGATGGGGTCGAAATGCTCCACCTATACTACTTTTGTATTATATTTGGCCTTTTTTTGGCAGCCATATTGGTTGTAATCTCAAATTTTACGCAAGATAGAAAAAAGGGGACCACACAAATAAAGTTGCAGGGTCCAAAACCATGCAACTCTTGGAAGTCTGTCGTTTTACGACGAAGACGTCAAATTTTAGAAATGCTTGTATGAAATTATTTGGCTAATAATATATATTTTCCATTTTGGACCATTTTTAGCGGCCATATTGGCCGCCTTCTTGGATATCTCCAGAGCATTTTATTTTATTGTTAACATCCTAGATATGCTTTAGGATCATAAAAGGCACCCTAAAAGTTTGGTGTGGGTAATATCTGGGTGGGTTGCATTTGTGTGTTTATCACTATTTTTTGCCCATTGTATGTCGTTTTTCTCATACCTTGGCCACTTTTGGCAGGCATATTGGCTGCCATATTGGCTGCCATTTTAAATTTGAAGCATGATAGAAAAAAGGGACCCTAGAAAAAAAATTGCGAGGGTCAAAAACATATAACTAGCAATTTTATAAGTGCTTTCATCATATTACTTGGCTGATACAGTGAAACTTGTCTATAGTGGCCACTCTCGGGACCGTAAAAAAACTGGCCACTATATAAACAGGTGGCCTCTTTATAAAGGTTTCTTAAGCATTATATACATGGAATTTCGGACCAAAGGTGGGTGGCCACTATATGCAGGTGGTCCGTTAATCAAGGTGGCCTTAATAGCAGGTTTCGCTGTATATGATTTTGGACCATTTTGGCGGCCATTTTGGCCGCCATCTTGGATATCCCGAGACTATCTGTTTTTTCACTGTAAACATCCAAAATGTGTTTTAGAACCATAAAATGCACCTTAACAAGTTGATGTGGTTTAGTTCGGGCGCGGTGCATGGGGACCCCCATAGATACTGGACTATTTCCATCAAATCTGCACCAGTTTCACTTTATGCTTGATAATCATTTCAAGGAAAAACTATGGTCAACTTCTCCATTTAAAGGGCCCCTTATTTAGGATTTGTATCAATGAAATCTTTGCTTTAAAACCACTCTACTCAGTTAAAATCATAAAAATCCTATTTGGAGCTTGCTTTGGGGGTTAAACAAAGGTTTTTAGTTGTTATGCTAATGCGAATATGCATATTCATGACCAAGGTCACGATGTCACAAGAGGCAAACACAGGAAAATCACATTGAACTGTGCACAACAAATTCCACTTTTTTCTCAATTTTCCTGAAACTTTTGTAATCCATGGCTGTTTGAGTTTGTTTTACATGTTGCCTGCTGTAAGCCATGACAAAACTGGGGGTAGAAACTGCAGCAATTTGCCACAAGTCCAACTTGAAGTCTTATGTTTTTTTCTTAACTTTTTCCTTCTGTCTTCCTTATGTGATGCACTCAAAACAGCGCCCTCTGTCTGTGATTTATTGCAATGAAATCTTCAAAGTTGAAAAAGGCCACCTTTTATTGATTTTACATCCAAACGAACAATACTATGTCTTGCTGAACAAGTAATCCATCATTATGAAGCAAAGCTTAGGCACAAAGTTGTTTAGCATGTCACAGGCCCTTTAATCAAGAGTACCATAGTCATCACAGTTTTGTTGGTTGAACAACGTTTGTTGGGTTGTTGGGCTGTTAAGTTGGTTTCTGTGTTCCATTGGGAAATTTTATTTTCACATTTAAAAAAAAAAACAATTCACCCGGAAAACTAAATTTAATAGCTTAAGTCGGACATCACATAAAAATGCAAATTTTTGCAACTATGTGGTGTACATTTACTTTTAAAGGGAAATTTTGTCGGCAGTATACCGTTTTCGGCACTTTTAGAGTGTAAAATGGGGACTCCTCATTAGCACTTTAATTAACCACTAATTAGTGGACCGATTTGGCCAGCTCAATTGATCTGCCCCATGGACGGATCAAGTGGATTATGCAATAAAAAAGCAAATTTTTGAAACTATTTGGTGTACATTTACTTTTGAAGGGACAATTTTGTCAGCAGTATTCAGTTTTCGGCATTTTTAGAGTGGAAAATGGAGACTCCTCGTTAGCCCTTGAATTAACTACTAATTAGTGGACCGAATTGGCACCCTCCAAAATTTGATCTGCCCGTTAGATGATTGAGTTAGATAACACCGTGAAAAAAAAACATTTATATGAGAATTTTAACAATTTTCGTTGCAAGAGTGTCAGAACTCGTGTTATAAAAACATAAGAGTTGACCACCTTTTACTGCCTCCGTTTGAGATTTTAAGCGGGATTTTAAGACCACGGCTGAGACCGCGGCTGGATTTTGGGCCCTATCCGCGGCTAGGTTAAGTCAGGTCGCGTGCGCGTAGCGAGGTACACTAAAGATCCGGGCCCATTACTGGGACGGCCTCGATACTTTTGGTCATTTTAAGTTTGTACACATGTCTATGGGCCATATCCTTGTACACAGTCTGTTCAGTGACCGTCGGCCAATCAGCTGTGTTATGGCGTTTCTTGGCCACGCCTTGCACTGTGACAGCGATTCGAGTAGCGACATGTTTATGACTGTGATTTATGACTGTGCTAGCATTGACCGCATACCTACAGAGGGCAGAACTTATGATAATGACCGACTATGAGAAAACCATAGCAACTGTGCTACTTGCTTGCTGTGTACATTTACGCCGTCGTTATACACTCCTAGAATTATATTCTTCTGTACATTATATTTTAGCCACAATCAAAAATTTCTTTTTAAAACAAAAATTGGCAGGTTTATAATTGTGTGACTGTAATCACAATTCATACATGTATATAGAAACCCCCATTCAGCTAGAAAACGTACTGTCATGTTCATGTATAACCGACAATATTTGCATATACATGTAACCGACATTTTTTGTTTATAACATATTATTTAAGTTTTAAGAAGTGAACATTGCAAAATTGTGATTACCCGTAACCCGGTACAGCATATGCTAACTCGTGGACCTCTGCGGGTTTATGTGAAAATGTTCAGCTTTTCTGACAGAAACAGACAATTTACAAAACCATACTGGAAGTCTCCGTCGAACTTTGTGCGAAAACTTGGCAATCATAACCACAAAGCCGAAACAAAATTCAAGAAAGCAAACTATAGGCCTATACATGAACATGTGTTCCTTTGCCTATACGACTCTGTATACAAGATTGTTCGATTGACAATGGCCGGGTGACTCACAATTACGTGTGTGTTACGTGTTATCGTTAGTTTTAACAGGGGCCCATTTCATAAAGCTGTTTAGCAGAAAAATTTGCTTAATCCAAACATTTTCTGCTTTTTTAGAAATGGGTAGTAAACATTGTATGTCAACTTGTGTATTAGCAAGAAAACCCATTTTATAAAGCAAGCAATTTTTTTCTGCTAAACAGCTTTATGAAATTGGTCTCAGATTTGTTAACACAGCTGTAATCTCGACCTGTAACTGAACGTCCAGCTTAACATCATGTTAACACGGTGTTAACACTATGTTAATTCTATGCACTGAACATATAGGGCGAAGTCAACTCTGGGTTGCGTGTTAGTTAAATTAGTGTAACAGATTTGTTAACTTAATCGTAATTGTGACCTTGGAACAAACACCGTGTTAACTCGATGTAACACGATGTTTAGGACGTGTTAGTGTTACATCTCATGATAGTTCAACACGTACACACGTCATAAATTATGCTACACATCGTGTAGTGTAACAGATCTGCTAACAGATAACTATCTGAAGGTATTTCCCAACTGGAAAATTAGGGGTCCAAAAGTGTGACGTACATGCTTTTAAAGATTTTCAAGTGTTTTAGTGATTGAAAGTGGTTTCCCAGCAGAAAATATTTATTTTGTATTTCCAAAGTGCCACTTAAAATTAATATTTGTTTGTGAATAGAGTACTCAGGTTTAATGCAAACTCAATATACAGCCATTTTTTATTGGGGTATGTAACCTGAGACACATAATTCCTATTCAATATCATGGAACAAATAATGAGCCATTATGGTCTTAAGTCTCAGTAATCAGAGGACAAAATATTCAGGGCGCAGTCTATTACCAAGAATTTTTGACCATGATTTGCGATTTTTGAAGCCAACTAATGGTGTCATCACAGTACATAACTAGGACACCAACAATTTTGGACCTCTTATTTTTACCCCTGAACAAAGTTGGTGGTGTTAATTTTGACTATTTAAAACTTTCTCAATAATATGAGTTTTATTTTTCAACAACTTATAAGCCGCGCGTTGGATCTTGCATTCTACCTGTAATTGAGACATCAACACTAACACGTACGTAACACACACAGAATTGTGACTTTACTTGTATTGTTAATTTTTGGCTACCACAAGCTCATTATGGCGTTATCAATTGTCACCCCTCCACCCCCCCCCCCCCCCCCCCCCCCCCGGGCAATCGTTAGGCAATCGTCAGGCACATCTCTTTGGCTTTGCATGCATTGATGGCCATCTGCATAACTTCGGGCGACCATGAAGCGCGGCTCAATTTCCGAATATAATTCACTGGCATCTGAATAAAAAAAGGGCAAAATAAAAATTTAACAATAATTATTAACAAACCCTACCTAAATTAATAATTCTGAATCAATATCACTTATTATATACCCTAACAAACAGAGAAAAAAATTACAACGCACAGTGAGTCAAGGCACAAGTAACTATAACATTGTATGACACGTAAACAAACCATGTTCCAATACCTGCACCTTGCGGTAGCTGGCCTCCCATTCAATGCATACTAAATCCGTAAATAATTGTACACAGGACCCCACACGCTCGCTCGACAAGGCAGCTTAAAACACTTCCTAAACTTCCTAAACATGTCAAAAATGCAGCCTACCCCTGGACATTTTTTTAATATGGTATTTTTTTTCATATACATTGAACACGGATTTGGGTAAATTTATATATTGGAATCGATAGCTTATTCAATTCTATAATACTTCCGACTGACACTTCCGTCGGAAATGTTGCATTTCTGAGATAAATAAATGATAAAATTACTACATAAAGTAATGCACAAAATGACGCGGCGAGCGGTCTGTGCGTAAGCGCGACAACAGAGGGCGCTGCGCGCGCGCGTAAATGGTTATCTTGTGCACTAACCGAAGGCAATTTTTGAAGAAGAAAACGTGATTTTTCTACAGAAAAGCAACATTTGCGACAAAAGTGCAAATAGGAAGTATATCTTAAAATTACATTATGTGTTGATTCCAGGAGGTAATTTCCTTAAAATCTTTGTGCAATCTATACGAAAAAAATACCCTTAAGATTATTATATTCTATGATATGTCTATATTTAGATCATAGGGAAAAAAATAACGTTAACTTCACATACCTGGTCAAATTTTGATGATTTTTTTCACCGAAATTTTGTTTCGCGAACAAATCATCCGTGTTGACAGTGATAGCTTGTCTGGTACCCGGACCAATTTTTTTTTTACTAGACTGAATTTAAGTTCAGTCGTTATATGTGGAGCGGGAACCAGTCTAAGTGATAACAAGGACTTATTGCAACTATAGAAGGCACTATCCAAAGCATAGGACCTACAGCTAAACAGGCGCCGATTTTAATTCACGCGTCCATACACATATGTATTACCTGCAGTCCCACATTACCTGCATACTACCCTACACTAATTCTAATGGAAAACTACTCGACGCCCCTTTTCCAGAAAAAGGGGGGTTGCGTGTATTTCTTATGGAAATCTTCTCGACTCCCCTTTTTTCAGAAAAAGGGGAGTCGCGTGTATTCTAATGGAAAACTTCTCGACTCCCCTTTTTCAGAAAAAGGGAAGTCGCGTGTATTTCTAATGGAAAACTTATCGACTTTCCTTTTCCAGAAAAAAAGGGCGTATAATTATAATGGAAAACCTCTTGACCCTCCTTCTTTCAGAAAAAGGGGGGTCGCGTGTATTTCTAATGGAACTCTTCTCGACTCCCCTTTTACAGAAAAGGGGAGTCGCGTGTATTTCTAATGGAAAACTTCTTGACTCCCCTTTTCCAAAAAGGGGAGTCGCGTGTATTTCTAATCGAAAACTTATCGACTTTCCTTTTCCAGAAAAAAGGGCGTATAATTATAATGGAAAATTTCTTGACCCTCCTTTTCCAGAAAAGGTCGGTATTAGGCCTAGTCGCGTGCATTTCTATACTGGAAAACCTCTCGACGCGTGTATTTCTAATTGAAATCTTAACGACCCTCCTTTTTCAGAACAGGGGATCGCGTGTATTTCTAATGAAAAAAATATCCACCCTCCTTTTTCAGAAAGTCGTACGTACCTAATCGTTGAAAATTCGTGGCAAAAATCGCAAACCCTTAATTGCTCGATGCAAAAAAACATTGAAAGGCCTTCCACTATAAACGTTAAAGGCACAGCTAAGGCTCGTCAGCAATGCGCGTGCGCCAAATTCATGCAACGAAATACGCGGCTCGATCCATATGCATTTTCTATCGAGCTGCGTATTTCGTGGCACGAATTTGGCGCGCGCGCATTGCCGACGATCCTGTGCCTTTAATGCACTTTGACCATTTATATTCAATGTATTATAGCTCCATGGTTACATGTTAAATTCTGGCATTAACATTTTCAGGTTGTATTTTAATGAATTCATTGAAGTCCAAAGAATACAATGCACACAAATATAAATGACTCATAAACAATTAAAAACAAAACACAATACATGTACATGAAAATCCACTAAATTTATCTTGGAGTAGAATGCCACAATGCATAGTATGCTTTTATTGCCGTTCTCACGGTGTTCGAGTTGAACCATATGCAGTACATACAGATTTGAAACTACCGCCTCATACCGCATATGCATTGGGGGTTTGCAGTCAGGCAAGGGTCAAGACCCCACCGCTAAAGTGGGCTGAACCAGGAATGCAGCTATCGTGTCGTGTTGCAGCTCTCGTGTCTTATTGGCTACTGTCTTTTACACGCAAAACCATGGCAGCCCATGGTTTTGTGTGCAAACTTAAAATGACGAAAAGCATCGTGACCGTCCCAGTAATGCGAAAGCATACTATGGCTACAGCGCGCGCGGCAATGGCGGAAATGTAAACAAACAGTGTATCAAATTGCAAGTATCATGGGATGCGGGATGCGAGATGCGAGACGCGAGACGCGAGACGCGAGACGCGAGACGCGAGACGCGAGATGCGATATGCGAGATGCGAGATGCGAGATGCGAGACGCGAGATGCGAGACGCGAGACGCGAGATGCGAGATGCGAGATGCGAGATGCGAGACGCGAGATGCGAGACGCGAGATGCGAGACGCGAGATGCGAGATGCGAGACGCGAGACGCGAGACGCGAGACGCGAGATGCGAGATGCGAGACGCGAGATGCGAGATGCGAGACGCGAGACGCGAGATGCGAGATGCGAGACGCGAGATGCGAGATGCGAGACGCGAGATGCGAGATTCGAGACGCGAGACGCGAGATGCGAGATGCGAGACGCGAGATGCGAGATGCGAGACGCGAGATGCGAGATTCGAGACGCGAGACGCGAGATGCGAGATGCGAGACGCGAGATGCGAGATGCGAGACGCGAGATGCGAGATGCGAGACGCGAGATGCGAGATTCGAAACGTAACGCGAGATTTGGTAGTCAAAATGCGAGATGCGAGATGCGAGACGCGAGATGCGAGATGGCAGGTGCTGAACACCATAACTTACACAGATGGACACGTGGTTATTTTAGCATTTGATTTATCAATTAATTCCTTCTTAAACGTAGTCTTGATGCAAGACCGAATTTACTGTCAGGGTTCGCGATCCCCACATTGTTCATTTTAGCCGCCAGAGGGCGTACCTACACTTACAACGTGAACTCGAAAACTCGGTCTTGATTACTCCGTAAGAAAAAAGTTCGATAACCTTTATGGAAGCACATGAATAATTAAACAGCAAGGTCAAAAATTATGGGCGCCTGCGTAGAAGAGAAAGCGATGCCTCCATAAATAGGTCATGTGGGTTGGTAACTTGCCGTGTACATTTGTGCAGTGATTCACCGTGCCGCGCGAAAATGATATCGGGCCGTTTTCGTGCAGTGACCGTGGTGCATGGCCTGCCGAGAAGCGGCATTTCTCGGTACGCGGAGTGCGCGCCCAGCCCAGCCCGGTGACTTCCTGTCCCCGGCCGGGGGTGCCTGTCCGTGTAGATTAAGACCCAATGCCATGGCCAAAACATTGAACAATGTTGGACAACAGTGGGAAAAAAATCTAAAAATCATGAAAATTTAATACAATAAAGACGTTTATAGTTAAGTGGTCGGATATGGCATTCAACCTAAAAATTCAAATTATTTCTGCACTTGAAGTGAAATATTGAACTAATGAATCAGACAATGTTGACGAACATTTCTTTGGACAATGTTGGACAGAAGTGGGAAAAATTTTAAAATCATGACAATTTCTCTATTATTTTTCACACCATGGTTTTTACAACCAAACTAAAATTTTACGTGGTTTTATAACAATGGAAATTCAGGCTGGGGGCCTAAAATTAGACATGTCATAATTTTATTTCTCATTTTTATCATCAAACTTGTTCTAACATGCATTGTTTATTTTTCATTTAATATAAAATAAAGACGTTTATAGTGGTCGGATATGGAATTCAACCTAAAAATTCAATTTTTTTCTGCACTTGAAGTGAAATATTGAACTATAATGAATCAGACAATGTTGACGAACATTTCTTTGGACAATGTTGGACAGAAGTGGGAAAAATTTTAAAATCATGACAATTTCTCTATTATTTTTCACACCATGGTTTTTACAACCAAACTAAAATCTTACATGGTTTTATAACAATGGAAATCCAGGCTGGGGGCCTAAAATCAGACATAACAGAATTGTATTTCTCATTTTTATCATCAAACTTGTTCTAACATGCATTGTTTATTTTTTATTTAATACAAAATAAAGACGTTTATAGTGGTCGGATATGGAATTCAACCTACAAATTCAAATTATTTCTGCACTTGAAGTCAAATATTGAACTAATGAATCAGACAATGTTGACGAACATTTCTTTGGACAATGTTGGACAGAAGTGGGAAAAATTTAAAAATCATGAAAATTTCTGTATTATTTTTCACACCATGGTTTTTACAACCAAACTAACATTTTACGTGGTTTTATAACAATGGAAATTCAGGCTGGGGGCCTAAAATTAGACATGTCATAATTTGATTTCTCATTTTTATCATCAAACTTGTTCTAACATGCATTGTTTATTTTTCATTTAATATAAAATAAAGACGTTTATAGTGGTCGGATATGGAATTCAACCTAAAAATTCAAATTTTTTCTGCACTTGAAGTGAAATATTGAACTATAATGAATCAGACAATGTTGACGAACATTTCCTTGGACAATGTTGGACAGCAGTGGGAAAAAATTTAAAAATCATGAAAATTTCTCTCTCTTAGTTTTTACACCCTGGTTTTTACAACTAAACTAAAATTTTACATGGTTTTATAACAATGGAAATCCAGGCTGGGGGCCTAAAATCAGACATGTCATAATTTTATTTCTCATTTTTATCATCAAACTTGTTCTAACATGCATTGTTTATTTTTCCATTTAATATAAAATAAAGACGTTTATAGTGGTCGGATATGGAATTCAACCTTAAAATTCAAATTATTTCTGCACTTGAAGTGAAATATTGAACTAATGAATCAGACAATGTTGACGAACATTTCCTTGGACAATGTTGGACAGCAGTGGGAAAAAATTTAAAAATCATGAAAATTTCTCTCTCTTAATTTTTACACCATGGTTTTTACAACTAAACTAAAATTTTACATGGTTTTATAACAATGGAAATCCAGGCTGGGGGCCTAAAATCAGACATGTCATAATTTTATTTCTCATTTTTATCATCAAACTTGTTCTAACATGCATTGTTTATTTTTCATTTAATATAAAATAAAGACGTTTATAGTGGTCGGATATGGAATTCAACCTAAACATTCAAATTATTTCTGCACTTGAAGTGAAATATTGAACTAATGAATCAGACAATGTTGACGAACATTTCCTTGGACAATGTTGGACAGCAGTGGGAAAAAATTTAAAAATCATGAAAATTTCTCTCTCTTAGTTTTTACACCATGGTTTTTACAACTAAACTAAAATTTTACATGGTTTTATAACAATGGAAATCCAGGCAGGGGGCCTAAAATCAGACATGTCATAATTTTATTTCTCATTTTTATCATCAAACTTGTTATAACATGCATTGTTTATTTTTCATTTACAGAATAAAGACTTTTATGCACTTGAAGTCAAATATTGAACTAATGAATCAGACAATGTTGACGAACATTTCCATTTTTTTTTTAGTTAACCAAACTGTGCAAATTTCCTTCAAGGGCTTCTGTCCTATCTACAAAGTAGTTTGCTGTTGTTCCCTGGAATTCGTAAAAACAGCTTCATATCCACAAAATTAATGGGCCTTCTCAAAGCATTCTCCTCAAAGCACTGAAAAGGGTGAAATTGTAAACATTTAGTAAACTAATAAACATCAAATTTAAATTTGTTCCATTAAACGTTATTCCAGTATATTTTCGGAGGCTTATGCAAGCAAGTTGCTCTAATTAATTTTCTGCAATTCTGCTTGCTGTAAAAACAAAAACATGCACGAAGAATCAGAAAAAAAAATATTGTTTTAAATAGGCCGTAAAAGGGTCACAACAATTTGCCTTATTTTTTGTTGGCCTAAATGAAAATCAAATGGGTCATATTTTACTTTAGAAAATGTACACTTACTTTTGTAAAACCATGTGGCTTTGAGAGACTCCTTTCAACATTAAACTTACAAAAATTTAATAAGGGCATTTTGAAATTTTTTAAAATCTGCCCAACAATTTATAATACTTCAAACATTGTGTACAAAGCATGTGATAGTGAGTGAAATTAGTAGTTTTTAAGAAAGTGGGTGGTTCTTTACTCAGATTAATTCACTCCTAAATTCCGGTTTTTTTCTATCCTATCTGAACTAACTGAAAAATAGTAGTGGATAACTTCTCTGAAATCGTTTAGCACTTTTTTTTTTACCGAAGCCAATAATATGAAAAGCATGCCATAGTATAGAGGAGAAGAAAACAATCCCAGTCGTTTTCTTCCTCCATGCGTAAGCGATGAAAAAAAATCGTGACCAAGCAGAAAATGCCCTAAGAAAATCTCTAAATGCCAGTCTTTAATAGCCTTTGAACTTTTCGATTCCCAACTTGGAACGAAATGCTTCGTCTTCACTGGCCGCCCAATCATCACACCCGACCGTAGACCCGTTCACGGGTCTAACCCGACCGTACGAGCAACGCAGGCCGGCAAGCGGCAAGGCCGGACGCGAGGTATGGTACAGGCGAGCCACTGAGTGCAACGCGCAAGATAGCTTTGTCCGTGGACAATGTGTTTGCCTCATATCATGTTTGCCTGCTGACTAGACTGTACTGCTGATCGATCGATCGATCAGCGACTGGAAAAGCAGCGACATATGTATGCACTGTCCTGTCCAGTGTGTACTCTGGGTACCAGACAGACCAGAGCTGTTGTGAATTATGGAAATTAGATGACGTCACGCATTTCAACGTGTCACACAAAGGTATGCCAGGAATTCGCTCGGTATTTTGCGAGCGATTTATACGGAATATGAAAGACTGTCTTTTCGACTGTATTTCAGGTGCGCCCTCTGGCGGCCAATGGTGAATAGTCTATGTACATCGTGTATTGCGCGCAAAAAGGCAGTCTTTCCGAAAGACTATCTTAAACGCTGCAAATTCCACAGTGTGTTTGATTTTTCCCCAAGTTAGGAGTGTTTGGTTCACGCAATGTCTGTTTGTTCCCGGCAGGAGGCGTTGCCTTGTAATGCGCAAGGCGCCATCGGTCACCAGCGTAATGTCGGTATTCGTCACTACGCAAAAAACGCTGGGCCAATCATGAGCCTATATTCGCCATTCTGCATTTTTTAATAACTCAAAAACCACTCAAAATTTTGATTTAAAACCTTCACAAATGAAAATTGGCATCTTTAGAACCCTAAATATGAAAAAATGTCAATTTCGGAAAAATCGCTTATTCGCCATATGCGAAAAATGCGACTGTCCCCAGTGGACATAATTTTAATACCCCCTCGTGGTGGTCACAGCCAAGGTAGTTATAGCCTATTGATACCATGTGCCACCTGGGTAACGATGGTTTATTTCATCCACTGATGGTAGTGATCTATGATTGCTGCACTGTATATAACTATAGCACCAGCTTTATGCGTAGGAATATGGAAATAAGAAAACAAGGAAATTAAGTCATTATCACCAAGTTAAATTTAATAATCTATATGAAAATGTTGTTGCATGTACATTTGTAAGTAACAACAAGCTATATGTGTCAAAGATTCATGCAATTATAGGCTATGTTTTCTTTTATATTTTCTTTTCCGCATTGGGAGTCTTGAGAAGTAAATAGGAGGCCATGTAAGGGCAAGTTTTATTTTTAAGCTGGCTTTCTCGGTTCTCATTGCTAAACTTCCTCAGTTAGTCTTGGTAAATTCTAAGATGTTCAGCTTCTAAACCTTGAAGACAAAATGGCAGGAAAATGTTCTATTGGAAGCTAGTCGAGTTTAGGCGATTGATGAGTTATAGGAAGATGGTGTGTTGCTAAGGTAGTAAGAGATGATGAAGATGTCTAGTGAGTTTTACGGGATATCTGGGTGGATGAAGAATCGATTAGACATCTAATACTTCCCTATGAACAGCAACAGAGACGTAAGTATCAAGTTGAAAAATTAAATCCCATAATAACATCAAGCTGTAGGCCTATCTCCGAACTGTGAATGAGTGGTTATTTCACCCTGTCTCATACTCAATCAACTTGATTGGAAAATTAATTTGTAATCAGAAGGGTACATACATTTTATGAATGCTAACGCAGAATTCATGAATGAACGATATATATGTACCAAAAGAAAATCCCCAATTAGATATAGGATCAGTAAAAAGGCGTAATTTATCATTTATATTTAGTCGATGCATGTATATGATTAAAATTATCACAAAACGCCATATTGAAGCATGGTTAAAATGTAATTCATAAATACCTTAGACAGTTTACGCATCCCTATAGCACGTCACGTGGGCAGTCTTAAACTAGCGATAATGACCAGTGATCATAATCAAAATCCTTGATGGGTCTAAACAACTCAGTCCTGTCTCAGAGTTTGGGTGTAATTTTTTCACTTAGCAGGAAAAGCACAAAAGTCTGAAGTTGCTTCAAATGGTTTATAAAGGACTGATTTAGATGTAGGCCTATACATGTCGACAGAGTACACAGAGAGTCACTGGTGCCATTTATACCTGTTAAGCATATTGTATTTGACACGATGCATGGTTTGACCATGCAGGGTAGTTAAAAAGTTGTTAAACCTTGAAGTCGAAAAAAATAATATCCGAAGGACACAAGGCACAAAAACTAAAACAAAGCACACCTTCAACGAAGCAACTTATCGACAATTTAGTTTCAAATATCAATAAGGGGTATACGACAAGGACATTTTCAAATTCATTTTGATAAAAGCGGAAAAACAAGAACCCATCATTCTGAACAAAGATCGTGCATAATGTAAAATTAGTCCTGCTCTGCTTGGGAGAGAAAGCGATTTCCCCATGTTATGCAAAATGTTGTCCCCAACCGAATAATAGCAAACACTCTTCCAGATAACATCAGATCATACATTGATGTTCCAGATAGCTTTACAGAGTATGATATGGTTGTAAAAATTTGGAAGAGCATTTATGTAAGTCCCTAAACAAGCTGGGAAGAAATGGACTCATGAGACACTTCAGCAAAAAATAGTTTATCTTGGTGGCAAAGTTAGCAATACCTTACCATGCAGGCAACACTACAAGGACAGTCAACAACAATTTACCATATCCTTGTCAATGAGCAAGCAGTAATCAATCTCAAGAAAATTCCAGATATTGTAAGAGAGGCCATACAACAGAGATATCCGGTTGTAGAATGTAGAATAAAAATTCGTCTTCGACAGTATTGAAAGCAACACCCAAATTTGCAAAGACAATTACAAGCCGGACATAACAAACTACTCACTCAGGAAATATTAATCAGCAACCAACACTCTATGACAAACATTTCTGTAAGAAAACCCGAATGATAAGCCTCATTAAAAAACAAAAGAAAGATACATGTACATGTAAACTAAAACAGTCTGCTAACAATCTCAATGTCAAAAACAAATTGTTTTATTTTACGCAAACTTAAAAAAAAAACAAGGTTTCATTCCCTGAACAAGCAAAGTTATTTGGCCATTCTGCAAAGAGTATTCAGGGCTGTCTGTCTCATGTTGAAAAATATACACAAATGTGGAAATGTGGAAAGCGAAGAAGAGGCTGAGCAACGAACAGAAAAAGCAAAATACTAAAGTGGATGATTATACAAGTCTACCCGGTACTCTTGCTCCTTTATACAAAACTTTAAAAAATTTAAAATTCGGAACAACGAATAAATTCAGTGTAATTAACATTTGGAACTATGGACGTAAATACAGCTGCACATGGTTTGTACATGTTTGCACAAGTTTGCACATGCAGACTTGAATTGTTTCTAATGAAAATACAATATTTATTTGTGAATATTCTTTGAGAATTTGTTCTGATAAAAAACACAAGACTCTTCGGCTTGGAAGTTTTGTGTATAAATTTTCTTAGAATATGTACTTTGTTTCAAAGTACATATATCTTTACTACATGTTTCATTTTACTAGAGAATATGGTGATTGTCACATTACTACGTAGCTCAGACAGCTATTAGTCATCATAGTCATATAACCCAAGTTGTTCTTTATTTTTAGAGAATCCAAGTGTGTCTTGTGTGTAATTATGTTACAAAGTCATATATCTGGTTCTTTTCAAACTTGCTTTCCTTTACTCTAGTGTGCACGCAAACTCCTAAAAAAAAGTTCGGAAAGTCACTTTGACTGACGATTTCTCTCTTGTTGCGAAATAATTTTCCTTGAATTTTATATCACTTAAATGGAAAGCCCTAGTTATTCCTCTTTATCGATGATGTGTCATTTGTTATGATTAAGCAATTGGGGGATGTGCAGCACAGCTGAATACGGGGGCGGGTGTCAAGTGAAATGTCACAAAATGCATTGCTATGTCAAAATATGCATTGACACATTCCCATCCTCCAAGCAAAAGGGGAATGCACTGCATTTGTCAGTCAAACTTGACTTTCCGAACTTTTTTTGAAGGAGTTTAGGAAGCCTTTCCCGTGCTGTAGCCTTTTTTTTTTTAACATCAAGTTGTCGAAATGCTATTTTTGTAATAACATATAATTCATCTCGGATATTATAAAATGGCTCAATGCACATTAACTGGTCCATCCAACTCCAATTAATGCACAACCAGACGTATGTGATTTTTACAAATTCAAAATGTAAACAATATTCGTGAAGCTACCATTTATCAACCTTCATCAGTGACCCATGTTCCTGTTTTAAATCCTACCTAAGTTGTCACTTTTTGTGCAAGTATTTGATTTGTGAAATTGCCTCACAGCACTTCAAACTTAACATTTTGCCAAAGAAACACCTAAAATACGGTTGTATATGTTAGCAAAACTTATAAATATGTGTTACATGCGGCCTTTGATTTTGTGTAAAGCTGCGCCAACACCCATTTGTACCCAAAAATATAAATCAACAAACATTCAGTTGAATGGGAACAAAATACTTATTTTGTTGTTGTGTTAGCGCTCTAATCAGCTGTACATGCATGATTATTAAATCTACATCGACTGATGTATTATTTGAAAAATGCTGTATCTGCCATCCTCTACAGTACAGACATGGCAGGGCTGTTGAGACCTTTTTTTAGGAGGCAATTTAGACATTGACAAGTGAACACCACTCCCCCCTCTCCCCCTACAACCTTGAATAAAATGGATCACTGAAGATTGTAAAAAGGGGGACTACAAATCAGTAAAACCATTTTAAATAGAAAAAGGGTGCATACAATTAACTGCACCGTACGCCCGAACTCTATAGTCTAGGTCGCGGGTCATTATAAATACAAGTGCGTCATTTTAGATGCCCGGACGATACTAAACATCGGTGGTTTTTTTACGATATCATTCTATGGAAATATGTGGATTGGGAGCGCAAAGTTTCAGAATGATAAGAAAAAATAGTTATGTAAAAAATGTGATTGAATCAGAACCGCCTTTAAAGGCCAGTGGATCATTTGCAATGACCCCAAAAAATTATCGACGAGTTTACAGGGGAAAACTTCTGAAAGTAAAGATTTAATTAATAGCAACTATCCACTGAAAGGTTTTTGCTCAAAATGATATAATTTTACCAGAAAATAATCCGTAAAGATGAAATTATTTAAATCGTTTGCAAACGATTTACTTATTTTTGGTTCGCATCTACGCGGTCCAAAATGCATGGGCGCTGTGTACTCCGCGTGCGTGTTCCAACGCGATGCATTTTTATGAATCGCGCGCACACGCAGTATGTGAGCCACAGAGTGCATGACGCAAGCCACATAGTACCCGATCAACTATGAGAACGAATATTTGAAACACCCCGCCAAGACCAGGAAAATGCATATGGATTTTCATGTTTTTTTTAAACGTGGTACATTTGACAAAGCTGAAATTTCTTCGGATGAGTTTGTTGATGTCTTTCTTTTGATTTATAATGGTTTTATTCGCAGAATCGCTCAAAAACAGATCATCTACAGGGCCTTTAACCCGTCACGTGAACTGTAAAACCACGTGAAAATAAACTCGTGACTCGTCACATGCTAGGCTAAACACATGGACCGGGCCGGGTCGCGGGCCGGCAATCGCAATACACAATTTAACGCATCACTTATTCACAAACTCTAGTCTGTACTCGTTCGGTGGCCAGTAGGCAGTAGTTGCAGTTTGCACATAATTTCTGTGAATAGCCCATCTTCAAAGTTCAAACATGCAAGTGTTTAAGATTTTCCCTTTGGTTTTGACAATATTGCCTTTGGTTTTCAGCGACACACCAGCAAACTGCACGTACGATGACATTGTAGGCCGGTGGCTGTTTGAGGTTAGTGCTGGTGGCGGCGACAACACAATCAACTGCACCAATCCAGGTACAATACATACATATGTACATTTGTACAGTATACGTTAGCCCTACAAATAGGGCTGCAAATAGCTCGCTTTTGGGTACAATACATGTACATTTGTACAGTGTACGTTAGCCCTACAAATAGGGCTGTAAATAGCTCGCTTTTGAAATCTGACTTATTACTGTCGCAATTCACAGCCCTAGAGAGTACGAGGGCGTACGTAGATGCTAAGTTTTAAACTGCTGAAATCCGAGAAAGTTCCAATACAAATATCGTCCGAAGCACATCAGACCAGAGCACTTTCACATACACCATTGTAATCCCGAGAGTCTATTGTTTCATAAAATACTGGTAAAGCTTACGGAATCGTCAATTTGGCCATCTACGGTGTCTTGAAAAATTTGAGTTTTTTGACAATATTCATTTAGCGATAACGCCCTGGGAGCTGCCATCTTAGCTGATATGCTGGACGATCATGAGACGTCAAGGAGCCCGGCTAACTCTGCAATATGCATAATTCATATTGACGTCGCGTGTGTTTATCCCAGCTGGCAACTACGTCATGCGCGCAGTGCAGTGTACATGTACAGTACGCACGTACACTGCATGCACCGTGCACCAAAAAGGGGAGTTGCCGGGTAGGCATATACAGTAAATGCAAAAGGCGACTTGAAAAAGGCGGATCATGCAGATCCGGGTCTGATTCGCCTTCATTTTCAAGTCACCTTTGGGGTAGGGTTGAACCCCGCAATTGCGGGGTTCAACCCAGATACAGATTCGTCAATACGAATACAGATTCGGCAATTTCCTTTGGCGACATCCGGGAGGCCATCAAATGGCACGGTTTATTTTGTGGGCGTGCGTGATAGAATGTACTCCACTAATTACTGTGCTGGTGTGCTACTGCTAGTACATCGCTCACGGCACGTTTTGTTGGGAAAAAACTACCCTAGTCCTACAGGAAATTCGTCCTACTGACAAGCACTTCTTCTCTGCATAAATCTACGCCGTAAAATAGCCAAAAGTGGCAACATCATGGCTACAAAAACAAAGGAATTCTCGATGATATTGAACTGTTGAAATTCACTCCAGAATTAATGTTTGTCGATCAACAGGAACAGTTTTGCATGCAGCAGCGCAGTAATAACGCGTAGATTTTCACGACACCCACCTCGTGTGACGTGCATGCAACCCTTGCATGCACACGATCATTACACAACAACATCGGGCGCGCGCTTTCATGACCTCTGATTTTGACCTTTTACACCCCGGGGTCACGCGCATCGGTATTTCCGGAACAAAAGGTGGGTTGAGCTGTAGTCTAAACACGGCAAATTGCCAAGTTTGCGGTTTGCTCTGCGGTTGCAATAAAAATGCCGAATCTGTATCCACCTTCGCCAGTTCGAGTGTAAACGCGGTGTACGAGACCAGGGGCCGATTTCACTAACACGCTAAATTTAAATCCATCGTTATTGCGATGGCGATGGATTTTGCATTTCACTAAAGCCGTCGCAATAGCGATGAGTATTAATTATAAATAAATTTATTGGACGAGGACGATCGGTTAGTAACGCGTAAACAACCATAAATTCAGTGACTCGATGCAGTACGATTCTGCAGACACTAGCTGGAGATATGCCATGATCGGATGTTGTGGAATAGAAGCAGCATAGCGTAAAACCTGAAAGCCACAAATACTTGAACGGTTGCATCATGCGTGGCTCCTAAGAGTTGAAGGGCGGAGATGTGGCTCTAAAATGTCAATAATTCTCTTGACACCATTCCGCGTAAACCGATAATATTTGTGCATCTTTTTGTCACTATGAATCCAGAGGATTTGTCCTGTCCCTGAAAATCCTCTCTCTCTCTCTGTGATGCTCTTGCATTGTTTATGTACAACAACTGAAACGCCAAATGTGTTGCGAGACGCACTGAAAATGGCGTGAAATTGTATTTTAGCGATGAATGTTTCCATTTACGATGACAAATTAGTCGTCGCTGAATATTCATCGCTAAATAACAACTAGCGATAACCAACGCCATCGCTAAGTTTTTGTGAAATCGCTCTTCAAAGTAGATTGCTAAATTGCTATGGATTTTGAGTTTAGCGATTAATTTGGGCATTAGCGATCATCGCAAAGCGTTAGTGAAATCGGCCCCAGCTCTGCCCTGGTAGTACTATGGGCTAATTCTGTATATAACTGCCTAAAGAGTACACACACACTTTGCACAAAAACATGCATCTTTGAAAATTTATAACAAAAGAGCCTTTTAAGACTCCAGAATACCTCTAAAATTCACCAGAAAGCTCTAAAATGTACCACACATTTTCAAACTTTTAATGGGAACCTTATGACTACCAAATTTTCCTAATTTATTTACTCAAAGTGTGGTTATTGCAAACTTTAAAGGTCGACTGTGCGTAAAAAGAACAACCAAATATTTTAACGGTAACCGGGCGGGCCACTTGAAATGCCGACGGGCCAGGGAAGATTTACGCCAATTAAAGTTGCATTGCCCGTGTTTCGGTGAAAGGATTAAAAAAATTAATTTACACAAGCGAACGAATTTAGAAAGCTTACGTGTCTCTGTAACGAAAAATATCAAAAACTTAAATTTCCGACGTCGGGAATTGGAGATACAAGCCTTTTTCTTGAAACGTGCTTCACATGTTGTACATGTGCGCGTACGCTCATATGTACATAGTATGTGTACAATGTACACATGTACGCGCACATGTACATTTACGTCATAACCCTGTCGATTAAATGACCTGCCAGCCTTTTAATAATTTCTTGTTTTTAATCGACTGGCATTAATCCTTGACGGATTTTTACGTTCTTGGTACCAAATGAAAGCTGATAACTTTTTCTATTCTAGAAAAATATCTATTTAACTTTTAAAAAAAAATTGTACGCCCAAATCGGCCCAAACACGGGCAGTGCAACTTTAACTGGCCCTGTTGGCCAGTTGGGAAAAAAGTTAAGGGCAAACACTGATGACTGGAGTGAAAACAAATTCGTTCATGCTTAAGCGGGCCTCCCACTGTGCGATTTTTGCCACAAATTTCCTACGATTAGGTACGATTTGGTACGATTGTGTGTAGAGTCTATAGACAGTCTCTGGTAATCGTACCAAATTGTACTAATTCGTAGGAAATTTGTGGCAAAAATCGCACAGTGGGAGGCCCGCTTAAGATGCATGTATATATGTCATCCAGGCATAAAAAATGATGCACTTGTATATCCTGCAGGCACCTAAAGTCGCGCACACGTAATTCCGCGCGCTGACGCTTTACTCGGCGTATCACGTATCGGTATTTTGTTAGTTTATGCCACAACTCGAATTTAAGGAAAATAATTATTGGAATCGATAGCTTGGACGATTTTAGAATAGGAATTATACTTACATGCATTTCCGTCGCAAAGAGAAAAATCACAGAAAGAATATTGCACGCCCTCTTTCTTCGCGCGAGTCTACAGCAAAATTTGTTTTTTTAACAACACGTCATACGTGATGGGAAAGATTACCATGCATAGACATCTACTGGGACGTACCCCACGCACTGCACATGATATGAGACAAACAATATTTATTTAAGTTCTTCCTTAATAAAATTATGACATTTTCCCCTCTTAAGTTTGTATCCTCAAACACAGTTTATAGATCATAAAAAGGCAAATCCTGGGTGTCCGTGCATGGTAAATGAACACAACCCCCACCACCCGCCCCCTGCACTAAACTACATGTATGTAAGTTTTTTTCCATAAAATCTTTATATTTCCCCCTCCAAATAGATTTGCACTTGTAGATGCTTAAGCCATTCATAAAAAAATTCAAGCTTTAAAAAAGTCATCAAATTTTACTGCAAACCTCTCAAAAAACTACATTTAAAGTGATCTATAATCTTATGCAGTTAAAATGACAAGCACACCGTATGAGGGCTATTTCTTTATCACTATTTTTACCGTAGAGATTGATCAAAATGATGTCAAAGTTACCTGTGCTACATGTACATGTATACTGTACTAGACTACTGTATGTCATGCATCATCAGCCTATACTTCCAAATACTGAAAGGCAGAGGCCTGTTTTTCGCTGATCAATATGCTATGCTCTCTGTTCTTGGCCCTGCCTTTTAATTTAAATGGTTTTTTTCCCCATCAAAATCGTTGCTCAAAATGGAATCTTTAAGAAAGTCTTTTTACAGGAAATTGCAATTTTTGGTAAAAAAAAAAATCTTCAAACGTTCTACATACCTCCCTGGCCGTAATAGTCTCAAAACTGACGTACACACATTCGTTTTTATCAATTTCGCCATCAAATTTACATCATAAGTAGAACTTCTACCCAGCTAACCAAATAACGTTCCCTGAACGTTAGCTGAACGTTCGCGGAACGTTAGGATTGAACGTCCGGGGAACGTAATTGTGTTTCAATTTTATTTTTAAAAAACCATTTCCAGGTATTGTGTACTTGTCTACCTGCATTTGTATACATGTACCGGTAGTACCACAAAGTTGAAAACAGCTACTATAGGTTTAAAACCAGCAATCAGTAAATTAAGTAAAACATTCTCAGAAGTGCAGAGTTGAAGTCAACAACACGGCCCATGCAGGTTACAGCTAAAACGTACTATGCCAATACTGGTAGTTGGGACAGAAGAACTGACCACGACCCCCGCCTTATGCAGGAACCGAGCCAGCTCTCTGCAACAAAATAATTCCCATCCTGCCAGCAAGTTCAATGTAAAAATAACAATGTACAAAGTATTCAAGGAATGCCCAGATGCAGCCCAGCCACCACAAGGAAACAATTGCTCCTAAGGAATTATATCAAGGGACAACAGTGACATGTGGTAGGCTGGAATGCACCTGAAAAAAACTATTTAAACAATTTAGATTTAAAGTGACCGACTATTAAGACCGGTCACATTGGATATTTCCTTGTACGTGCCTCTAAATAAAATAACTGCATTTAATTGTTTCCACACTTCAGGACCTGTCGACCATACAGTTGTCATTGATCTAAAGTTTCCCGACGTCGCCATAGATGTGATGAATGGTCACAGTGGATTTTGGACCCTGATCTACAACCAAGGCTTTGAGGTTGTTCTCAACAACAAAAAGTACTTTGCCTTTTCCAAATATGTAAAGGACGCCGGTGACAAATACAGGTAATAATATACCTATAGAAATGGGCAGTGAGTGCCCCTTTAAGATAATAAACCAATAGAAATATGAATGGGCAGCGAGTGCCCCTTTTAAGTAACGTTCCTGTACTGGTATGAGTTGGATTTCTTAATTGGATACCGAGAAGTGCCAGGCGCTGATGCAGCTGATCTGACTGTAATTCTCATAATCAAAATGCCTATAGAAATTAATCTCTTAATTTAGACTGAACCTCTAAACTGACAGAGGGGCAGTGGTTTTACCTAGTACGTTGCCCCGGTAATGTCAACAATTACTCTAAGTACATACATGTAGATAAATGACTGTGGATCAATTCACTACTGTACCAAAAAAGACGGCTCCATAAGTACAATATATACCTACAGATAACAGCCTAATAATAAATCCCACATGTGACCCATGTGGGAATGATCTGGGCAGGAGAACAATGGTTGGCCCATATGGGCCCCACATGGGGCGTTGGGTGCAGCCCATACAGGACCCATATGGGGCCCTTATACTTGCACATATGGGGCCAATATGGGCCCCATGTGGGAATGTTACCTGGGTTATTGAACCATATGGGCACATCACACACATGTACCGCATGTCCAAGGAAAATGGATATACAGTGGCTGAAATGGGGCACTTGACCTTTTATAAAGACACCAAAATTACATGTTTTGCAAGAAAATAATGCATACTGCATGCAGGGTGCATGACTGACTGGCTACAATTGAACACAAAAGGGCCTCCATGGTTTAGATTCTCGAACTTTCCGTGAAACAGTCGGCTATTTATGACCTTTTCTGCTTTATTGGCCCATTTGTCATTTACAACTAAATATAAGCTATACGTTATCAAAAGTTACATTATCGTGATTTGGTCTCAATATGATTACAATAAAAAGGATATTTTTACCTGCAAATAGAGCGCGACGCACAGGCCAGCAGCGGGGGAAATGGCGAAGTGGGGAATGCCATTTCCGCCGCTTGGTGGTGCTGTTGCTGCGCACCGTGAACTCCGATCTCGAACTAGTAGTGGGCGTGGCTTTATACACTCACCACACTTGGAATCGCCATTATTATTCTGAAGTTTCGGTATCCGTATCGTATTCAAGAATGTGTCGCGCACATATTACACGTCAATACGCCCACGTTTTACGGGGCCGATAAACAGTGTGATAAATTGGAACTACATGTACATGTAGCTCTTCCAAAAAAAAATGTCATTTAATTTTTAAAATTTATATTTAAATATTTTGTTCAATTTTGTTAAATTGTTTGAAATTTTTTTTTTTACACCCGGTGAAAAAAGTGGTTGAGTCATGAGCCAATTTGAGAAGTTGGCAATGTCACTAGCACATAGTACACAAGAGGGTTGATATAGGGTCTGGCAAATATTTCTGTTCCAATATTTCCACCACTTTTTGTTTTCTTTAATTGCTTTTAGTACCTATTGTGATCAGACTTTACCAGGGTGGTCACACAATGTCGTGGGAAGTGATTGGGCCTGCTACATAGGCAAAAAGAACAACACAAAACACCATAGAGTGCCTGCAAAAACTACAAAGTAAGTGGAAATAATAGTGTTCCTGCACATGTACATGTATGTATGTACTTAAATATCGATCTTTCTCAGGTCTACATGGTCTAGAGCATCTTTTGGCGACCAAAGTAAAATTTTCCAGCAAATGTTTTTACATGTATTATCTTCTCAAAATAAAATAATTTTAACTTGTTTTAAGAAGATACATACGGTATGTACACGTAACTTAACCCTCGAAAAGGGCTTTAAACAGCTAGTATCCCCCCTTCAACATTTTTAAAGTTTTCCTGTTTATCGTGGAGGTATATGTGTCTACAACACCATCACAACTTGTTTTCCTGGACCACCAAAAATCTACAGCCTTTTGCTTAAAACGCAAAGCAGTTCCGACCCTCTTCACCCAAAATTCTGAAACGGTCGAGGTCACTTGGTTTGTTAATAAACAGGGTTTTTACGGCATCCTGAGAAGAACACAAAACGGCCTGTGCAGTATTGAATAAAAAATTCCTGGTATTTGGGGTGAATGTTCATCATGCCTGTTTTAATTGTCCGTGTAATAAACACGGTGAAAGCCATTTTTTCAATCACTTGATGAGTAGTTTTAATCGCTTGATGTCGTAAATTTATTTTTTTTGTCAAGGGATCCTTCAAAACAGCTTTTTAAGACTGACTATGCGCTTATTAATAAGATCAACACGGCACAGAATTCCTGGCGAGCTGGAGTTTACCCAGAATATGAGCAGATGACTTGGGCGGAAATGTTCCGTAGAAGGGGAGGACCTGCATCAGTCATGGCCAGGTAAGATTGGCGGTGACAATGACATCTTCTTGGTCTACATGTATTGGCCAAATGAGTTAAAATCGTCTTGGGCCAGATAAAAAGCTTTCGCAAATGATTTACATGTAGGGGATGTATGTTTCTGGAAATTGTGTAGAATTTAGGGTGTATAGTGTAGGGCAGGAATGAGCTTTTGCACCGGCGGCCATGTTTTGTTTATATTTAAATGATGTGACAATACCCTCACAAAGTCCCCAGCTGTGTATGACACACGGGAACAATGACACTGTCGGGGGAGAAAAATTAGGTCCATAGGGAAACCTGAGGGAGTATACCAACTGTGCCTTATAGCTCAGCTGATAGAGCATCTGCCTAGTGGCCACCCGTGCAAAGGCCTAAATGTGTGGTTAGCCAGTCTTAAACTGTACATTTATGGCTGCGGACTAAGATGCTGATAATGTTGAGGGCCGTTATCAGTATCTAGGTCCCCATAGCCGGTCTTAAACGTACATGTATATTAATTAAACTTGGGATTCGAACCCAAGACCTCTGACTCACTAGGCAGACTCTCTACCAGCTGAGCTATAAGGCACAGTTGGTATACTCCCTCAAGTTTCCCTATGGACCCAATTTTTCTCTTGGTGTGTATGATAGCGCAACACGGCAAAGTAACAAAAACAACACCTGGCATAGTGCCTGATCACCATTGAAATGAAACAACCAAACTTGGGATAAGAGAAAAATTGTAAGGGCCTTATCAGGATTCGAACCCAAGACCTCTGACTCACTAGGCAGCAACTCTACCAGCTATAAGGCACAGTTGGTATACTCCTTAGGTTTTCCCTTATTGACTCAATTTTTCTCTCGGTGTTGCATGGTAGCGCAACTGGGCAAAGTACATGTAAGAACACATCTGGCATGGTGCCTGATCACCATTGAAATGAAACAACCAAACTCGGGATGTATATTAATTTTAAGACTAGCTAACCACACATTTCCCATCAATAAATACCTTTTTGTGTAAATAAGTAAAACTCTCCAAAATTTTTAAATAGTTAACTTATATCCTTTTTCCACTACAAACTGCTTAACCCGGAGATTTGCCGCCCCGGGTTAAGCTTTTCTTACCCCGGGGTTCATTAACCCCGAGTTCTGCTCCCATTTGTTTTGTTAACCTGGAATTTGGGCAAACCCGGGGTGAGCTTGCCCAAGGTTAACGCGGTGCGGTTTCCCACTACACGCAGACACTCTTTACGGAGGAAGCTGGACCGGAAATGACGGAGTGCGCGAGCTGGTCCCGCAATTGTTTTGCACTGGCTTGTCGCCAAGCAACGGGTCCTTTTTCGCGCCACGACACATCGGTGTTGTAAATATGATGCCACCATTCGACACATGCGTTCGTTTAGCCGTACTGCCCTTTACTGTCACTTCGCTCCCAAACCACTTCGGCTACACACCACTCGTGCAAATAACATTTCGTCCAAACATTCATGACCCACGTGGCAAGCAAGACGCACCACGTGTAGGCCTATACCATTAAAATGGCGGTGTATTAAGAAGATGATTTCATCAAACGACATAAAACTAAGTAGCTGCATGTTTGTCAGCCGTGAGCGGGCACGTACGTACATGTATAGGTTACGTTCGCAGAGTGCCCCTTGGGTAAAGTAGCATTTGGGCGATGTATAATTCCTACATGTACCTCCATGATTGGGCGAAGTGGTCCAGCTGAGGGCGAATTGGTTTGGGGGCAAAGTACTGCTAGTATACATCGCTGAAAATGGCGCCAGACATGGAAGCAATATCGGCCGACCGTTGCATGCATGCAGCGCACGTGCATGGGAACAAAATACATCTGCATGCACGTAGGAGGCATGCAGCGCATATGATTTATAGCGCACTGAACACGCATTTTCGCGCCACAAGTTTTGCGCAATAATTCATGCGTCTTAACCCCGAGATTGCTTGGGGAACACCTAACCCTGCTTGGTTTCCCACTACAATGCTTACCCCGGAGTTTGGTCATTAACCCCACGATTGTCATCCTTAACCCTGGTCGCTGGCAGGGTTAACGAGCCCCGGGCTAACGGACGATTTGTTCATCTTAACCCGGGCCGGCAAAAGAGTAGTGGGAACGCTCGCGCTGCCCCGGGGTATCTCGGAGTTAAGGATTGCCGTTACCCCCGAGTTAACCCGGAGATTTTGTACTGGGAAAGGGGTATTATATAGTTGTTTCACCATTTTGTGTAAGCCTTTGTTGCATTCATTCAAAGTGCTGCGTATTGGGTTGTTTTTGTGTCCCATTCGTTTTCAGGCATGTGCAGTTTTGATTTGCGTCTGCATTTTTCAAACATCCTTATTTCTCATCAATTGGTTGGCGATCAGTTGCTGAATGGCGGCAACCCAAAACTTGCCAGCAATGACTGACAACCGGTCAGTTGCATGGAGACCAGTCTCCCACCCTTGGACAACTTATTAAAGACCAGTAAAACTTTCCCACCACATTAGTCGCTGGGAGGTTTCACTTGTAACAAGTGAAACATCCCAGCAACCAAACAACCAGTTGGCGACCACTACAACTTTTTAACAACCGACAAAACCTTTTTTAATGACCTCTGACAACCAACTCCCAATCAGTAGTTGTCGGTGGTTGCCGACCGGTCGTGGCCTTTAACTGGTTATTTTGCTGTCATCCAAGGAAACCACACCCAGCACCCGTGACAGAGGAAATAAGGAAAGTTGCAGAAACGCTTCCATCATCCTACGACTGGCGAAATGTCAATGGCCAAAATTTTGTCTCACCGGTTCGGAACCAGGGTAGCTGCGGGAGCTGTTACGCTTTTGGATCACTGGCCATGCATGAGGCTCGGCTTCGCATAGCGACTAATAACACCAAGAAACTGATCTTGTCACCGCAGGATGTTGTGTCGTGCAGTGAATACTCACAAGGTAATTATGTTAAGACTTTTGCAGTGACTCTATTTCAAACTCAGTTTTGTGATAAGTTGTCACTAGTGTTGGGAGAAACCGAAGATCTCACAATTTTGAATATTCAGAATTTTGAAAACCGAATATGCGATCCTTCACACATGTAGCATGATTAGGGCCAAAGCACCCAAAAGAAAAAAAGTGCACCGACACGTGGCAATTACATGTAGAAAGTCAACCCTTAAAAAATGCGCTACTGAATTTTTGTGCTTTGTAATTCTACATGTAGCTTTATTATATGCATCTCTTTGCTTTGAAGAATCCATTCAATTCCATTCAATTTCCGCAAACTCCCTTCACGCATTTTTGCATGATGGGGTATTCAGTTGAAAATGGAAGTTCTACACGTATATATTTGTTGCATTGTTTTTGAATATTCAGTTTCCAAATGTATGTAAATGAATTGTAATATCAAAATTGAATATTCAAATATTTTGATTTAAGTCCCAACACTAGTTGTCACCCAACATTCAATACCTTATGCTACGTTTACACCATGTCCCCGGCAGTCCCGGCGCCCCGGTTTGGCCAAAACGTGGCGTGCCGTGGAACTTTTATTGTCTTTTTATTACTTTGGCTCAACTCGGCCCTAGTTGAGCCGGTGTGTTGCGTTCTACCACGGTGCGTTACGTCCCGGTACGGAAAGCGTGGCGCGCCATGCCGGTTCCGGGACGCGAGGCAGACGGTGCGCTACGTTTCAAGCGCCGTTCCACTACGGATGGGTCCAGGTCCCAGGCCAGCCTGCTAAGTTCTGATGCGGTGCCTCACGTCCGTCGCGTTCGTGTCACGTTTGTTGTCCCAGCCCAATACGTTCCCAACGGTGTGCGAGGGTCTGCTGCGGCGCCCTGCGACTGAACGTGGCAGCTGTCACGTTTCACGCCCCGGTGGTCACCCGGTGGTCTCCCGGTGGGTATAAATAGTGCGCTCCACACCTTCATTTTCACTTCGTCCTGGAGCGCGACGCAGTGAGGCGTAACTGGCCCTGAGCAACAACCGTCACACACCTTGGCGCACCGCAGCTCACCGGGCCGCATTCACACCATGCTGTGGCCACTACCGTGACGGGCCCTGGCAGACCGTGGGGTGCCTGGTTCCAAACGTGGCGGAGCGTGAGGCGATCAGAGGTCCCCGGCACCCCACGGTGCCACATCCCGGTGACTCAAGGCACACTGCGGTCCGTCACGCCCTGTGACGGAAGCCCCGTCCCACTGCGGCCCAGGACGATTCTCATTAGTGCCGGGACTGACGGGGCAAATTTTGACAGAGCTGCTCACTGGCCGGTCACTGGCCGGTGGCAAGGGTGAGCTACGGTCATTCACGTTTCGCCACCCCGCGCTCCCCGACGTCCATCCCGGTGCCTCCACGGTGATCCTCTACCGGGGCGCCGGGACTGCCGGGGACATGGTGTAAACGTAGCATTACAGTTTACGCAGTACCGGTATTTCAGCCAGTAGAAAGACATGGTCCTTTTTGGCAATGAGAGTGCATATATATCACTCGACGCATGCATGGCCTTTCGTAGACAGTAATATTTTTGGTACATGTATCACGACTGCATAGTTCAGTCACATGTCATATCAACTTCCCTTCCCTGGAAATGCATAAATTCTAGAGAAGTATATGCTCACTGCGCAGTGAGTTGTGCTGGCTCTGTTGCTTGCGATCGGCACCGTACATGCACATACTTATTACGTACATGTATGTCATGGGCCCGGGGCCGGGTGTGCATTCAGCAGTGTTGTAGTGGAGTCACCAATATCGAGTCCAAGTCTCGAGTCATTAGCCTCGAGTCCGAGCCCGAGCCTGAGTCACTTTCCTGGAGTCAGAGTCCTGAGTCACTTGTTGCCAAAATAATGAAACTGAATCTGCTATATTTCATTCACACAATATGTGAAATTATGACGTACTCATGCGCTCCTTGCCGGCCTGGTGGGGCATTGTAAATTGTTCACGCATTGGACTATTTCTTTCCCAAGAATCCTGCATTAAGCGGGCAAATATATATGTCTGAGTCCGAGTCATACTCGAGTCGAGTCCGAGTCACGAAAATTGTGACTGGAGTCCGAGTCCTGGACTCGCGTGTACTACAACACTGGCATTCAGTATGCCATATATTCCACGTATGTTTGGAGGTATTTTGCTGTGTGTACGACGGCCAACAAAACAGGCATGGCAGAAGTTACCATAGAATGTGAATTATGAGATGGGCACTGAAGACATCAGAAGAAGGCAGCATTAGCCGTTGTGGCTGCCCTGCAGAGGCTGTTGGCTTTACCTATCACTAAAAAGCTGTACTGTAATATTTAAAGTTTACCGAAGGTAAACTGAATGTATCATGATCCCCACCGACACCATGATGCTGTGTCCTCTCCATCTGTCCTGTTCCATGATGCTTGCATTTTGCATCGCAGTGTACATCACTTTGCCTGCGGTAAACATGTACGCGACCATCGTTGTGGAGAGGTGGAAACGCGACTTAATTGCACATACAAGGTCGGTGTTGGTATCCCCATTAATCTGGAAGTGATGACCGACACTACTACAGTAGATGAGACGACCAGGGCTTCATACTCATCCGACATTGATCTCGGTGGTCGGATCACCGAGACCGATTTGGTCTCAGGTGGTCTGTGCATAGTCCACACAGTTACTCCAAACCAAATCTGCTTTTTATCTGACATGTGCAGTACCCAAAGTTGTTCTAAGTACTGCAATAAAAGCAAAACTTAAAAAAAGCAGAACAGTGTTTTCTTCTTCTGATTGACTGATTCCTCTGTCCTCAGGATCGGATGTGAGGGAGGATTTCCATATCTAATTGCTGGCAAACATGCTGAAGATTTTGGCCTGATAGAGGACTCATGCACCCCTTACATCGGACAGGACGCTCCCTGTAAGAAGACGTCTTGCAAACGTTACTATGCAACCGATTACAAGTACGTGGGAGGCTTCTATAGCGGCTGCAATGAAGAACTAATGCGAATTCAGCTCGTCAAAAATGGACCAATTGCAGTGTCGTTTGAGGTCTACAATGACTTTGTGGCATATAAAGGAGGAATATACCACCATGTGCCAGGTTTGGCTGGCAAGTACGGACACCACTTTGACCCCTTTGAGATTACCAATCACGTTGTTTTAGTGGTAGGATACGGGGCTGATCCCAAGACAGGAGAGACATTTTGGAGTGTCAAGAACAGCTGGGGAGCAAATTGGGGAGAAAAGGGGTACTTCCGTATACTACGTGGCACTGATGAGTGTGCAATTGAAAGCATGGCAGTGGAGTCTTTTCCAATATTTCCATGAAGATGAAAAGTAAAAGTAGATATATGTCAACACGACAAATCAAAAGAGTAAATTGCAACTGACCAACTAGAGCAGAAATTTCCCAAATTACTTGTACACCTAAACCCTTTTAAAATACATGTGTACGGTAGCTTGCATTTTACAGCTACATGTACATTGGCCGAATATTAAACAAAATGTATAAATCACGACTATACGTAACTGTTAAATGTTAAGAATTTAAAGTTTGTAATTAACAAATTATGTTTGTAGTTAACGTAAATTAATATACATGTACTTTGTTTAACTGAATGAATTGTAACACGCACAAAAAAAAAGTTAACACACAAAAAGTCAACTTTTAATGTACATGTATGCTTAATTATTGTTTACATGGATGTACCGGTATACATGTATGTGAATACTGGCCAAATCGATCCAATTTGTTTGTGGTTTAAATATTAATTTGGTAATTAATTAGTCTCAATAAAATCAACTTACGAATGCTTTAACCTACACGATCCCATACACCCGGACCATCAAAAGTATCTCAGGTTCATTTCTAACGGGATTACGTACATGTACGTAATCCCGTGGGGCAATACTGTAGATGCACATGTGCCTGCTGTAGCTATCGTCTGCTTTTCCACTACTGCCAACTACAGGACTCTGTTCTCAAGCGCATTCTGACAAATCAGTCCATCAGATTTATCTTGTCTGGTGGCAGGATATCCACAGAATGTTCTCTGCGGAACTCCATGTCCACCTGTCAGTCGTCCTAACGACAGATGCATCAGACACGGGTCGGGGTGCACATCTTGACACTCGCTTAACAGCAGGAACCTGGACTCCATAGGAATCCAGTCTGCACATCAATCATCTGCCGCTACTCTAGTAATATATGCCCTTACAGTCTTCGAAACTACCATTACCAGCCAACGAGTTCCCATGAAGTCGTACAACTCGATGGTGGTATCGTACATCAATCGACAGGGAGGCACGCACTCTCCATCCCAGTGTCTGACCACCTGGAACCTACTCACAGGTAGCATTCAAAGAGGAATAATTCTACATGTATCCACCTTGCTGGGAAGAAAAATACTCTAGCCGACACCTCTTTCCAGGGGTCGCATAGTACTGACAGTATGGTCCCTTCTTCAATCTGTGACAAAACGGATATTCAACACCCTCGACATGCTTCACGTCAATCAGCAACACACACTCTGCACACGCATGGTGTGAAAAATCGATGATTTGAGCTTGAACAGCTGGATTAGGATCTTTGCATGTACATTCCCTCTGATAACCCTCATTTCATGGTGGAAATGCTGCAATGCCGCTGCGTTACAGTACAGCCTTCCGTGTACAACGAATGTTGAATTCTTTTCTGTTGTGCCCGGCCTATTCCATCTCAACCTGTCGAAAGTGGGAAAACCACTGTCTGGCTAAGGCATCTAAAGAGTCAATGGGTGGTGTACATGTTGGGGTCGCATCTTTAATACGCAGATTCTGTAACCTCCACTTTGAATAACTTTGACCTTCACTGGTTGTTTGCTAATTATTTCAGTGGTAGTTTTTCCTTGCATCAGACTTGCCACCAAAGCTTCTTTCAGCTCTTTGTATGACTGCTTTCATTTAAATTTGCTCTTGTCAGGTTTGCAGCAAGCAAAGGTACAGTGTTCCAGCCTTAAATTCCCATGAAAAAGAAAAATGCTTTGAACTACATGTACATCTAAAACGCGTACATGCTTTGTTTACCCTCAATAAACCTTGTGGTCATGCTGCCCTCAATGCTTTGAGTGTTTTTGGGTGGCCGAGGCACATTAAATGCCCTCGTGAACCCAAGTGATTCTCTAAAAACTGACCATAGAGCCAAATCTCCAAGTAACCAACTTGCCTTTAAGTTCACTGTAGGCATTTTATTGGCTACTATTCTCTGCAGACCTGCAGCCAAAAGGTCTAGTCTGATCATCAGTCAGTTCACTAGCTGACTTGCACATCTCAAAATACTACAGGAAACTCTCCATATGGACTTGCCATTGTAACAATCTCGAAAAATATAACGAGCTTAAATTTCCCTGAATACTGACTCGGGCATGTGTGTGTCTTGTCTTAATGCACACTTTTAATCAGATGGTCTCTCAAGTTCTGAAAAGATGGTCAGGAAAAACCCAATGGGTGGTTTCACACGGAATGACCCTTTAATTACTACCATTATTTGCTTTGTGAATCTCTGTCCTTTTTTATCCAGTCTTACCAACTCATCTCCAAGAAATACAATTCGTTTGTACATAAAACAAATCTATAAAATGTCAGATTTTTTGAATTTATCAGTGGTCAAAATTTACTTGAGTAAATGAGTGATTTTTACTTCCTTGGCTCTTATTAGTCCTGGCACCAGCCTATACTACATACAGTAAACTCTGGTTATAACACCCCCTGATGTAAAGCTCCTTTTTCTAAGTCCCAGTCGTTATTCTCTGCATGGTGTCTGCATTGGTTATAGCGCTCTCTGGATATAAAGCGCAAATTATTTTGGTCCCTTGAAGAGCGCTATAATGATAATTTACTGTAAATAACCCCGTGTACAAGCACTATAATTGTTGACAACTGATTTTAGTTACTTAAAGGGCCCTTATTTAGGATTCTTATCAATGAAATCTATGCTTTAAAACCACTTTACTCGGTTAAAGTCATAAAAATCCTATTTGGAGCTTGCTTTGGGGGTTAAAACAAAGGTTTGAGTTTTTATGCTAATGAAATATGCATATTCATGACCAAGGTCACGATGTCACAAGAGGCAAACACAGGAAAATCACATTCAACTGTGCACAAAAGATTCCACTTTTTTTCTCAATTTTCTTGAAACTTTTGTAACCCATGGCTGTTTCAGTTTATTTTACATTTTGCCTGCAGCTGTAAGCCATGACAAAACTGGGGGTAGAAACTGCATCAATTTGCCATGTTTTTTCTTAACTTTCCCTTCTGTCTTCCTTATGTGATGCACTCAAAACAGCGCCCTCTGTCTGTGATTTATTGCAATAAAATCTTCAAAATTGAAAAAGGCCACCTTTTATTGATTTTACATCCAAACGAACAATAGTATGTCTTGCTGAACAAGCATGACAAGTAATCCGTCATTATGAAGCAAAGCTTAGGCACAAAGTTGTTTAGCATGTCACAGGCCCTTTAATTGACTCTTTGGTTTCTTCTTTGCGACCTGGAACTTTTTGATGTGAATGAGACATGGTGATTATTTGTGCAGATTGACACGTTGGTGGATTATTTCATATTATTGACATTTCAAATTAAAGCTTTATTTAAAAAAAAAAAAGTTTCTATATATATATTTAAAAAAAAATGTAGTGCAGCTGTGAGAAAATTAAATGTGTTTTATGTGCATCTTATTTGTTCTTGAGATGCTATTATTTATTTAGTACATGAATGCCAGTAAATGTTTGCAATGATAAAACAATTAGCCTATATATTGATCCTTCACAAAAAAATGAAGTTATCAAAAATCAAGCGGTGGTGATGTTATTGAGACATTTCTGACACCTTTGGAATTGAGTTAATAATTGGAAATAATTACTCATCAGATTCCATTTTTTTTCTCCGAGATTTACCGTGGGAAATTGTAATGGATGCTATAACTCTAACCTTATTACTATAGACGGTCTCAAATTTGAACATTCATTTTGTTTTTCAGTACGTTCATGCGTTCAAGTGTGATCTTCTACAGCTATGAGTACCATACAACAAATTTGGTTTAAAAAAAGGGCCATTGTGTGACCTTTGGCAGAATAAGGTGGCCTCATGTGAAAGCATTGTTCAAAATTATGTTCATTGTTGCATGCATATTGTGGGTACAAGTACCGGACAGGATTTTGTCAGTGTCGAGATTTGTCAAGATCTTGGAAAGGTTTTGGGTTACTGCAAAAGTATACCAAGTTAAAAAGTGTATCCAAATTCTTGTGTATTGTATTATAAGGTTGCGAGGGAGGGTTTCCGTATCTCATCGCTGGCAAATACTCAGAGGACTTTGGTGTGGTCGAGGAGTCTTGCAATCCGTATAAGGGAGTCGACATGTCGTGCAAAGAGATTAAGTGCAAACGTTACTACGCAACAGACTACAAATACGTAGGCGGCTTTTACGGTGGATGTAATGAGGAGCTGATGCGCATTGAGCTGGTCAAAAACGGACCAGTCTCTGTCGAGTTTGAAGTCTACTCGGACTTTGAAGGGTACAAAGGAGGAATATACCACCATATGCCAGGTTTGGCTGGCAAGTATGGACACCATTTTGACCCCTTTGAAATTACTAATCATGCCGTGTTAGCAGTAGGATACGGGGCTGACCCAAAGACAGGAGAGAAATTCTGGAGTGTTAAGAACAGCTGGGGAGGAGGTTGGGGAGAAAATGGGTACTTCCGTATTAGACGTGGCACTGACGAGTGTGCAATTGAAAGCATTGCAGTGAAATCATTCCCAATTTATCCCTAATCTGGATTTCTTGAGATAAATTAAAGCTAATGTGTATGCAAATGTATCATACCTACATATTAGTTGTTTTACGTGTCTTAAAAGATTAAATCTCTTTCAGCAATTTTTTTTCAAAGTTTTTGCGTACTGGTGATTGATGAAAATACTTGAATTTGAAACTGTTCATTAAAAAAGTGAAATTCTGGGGGAAAACACTTTCTGTGCAGTTCAGTGTAAAATTAACAACTGAAGGCATGATTGGCACTTTACGGGATTGACTAAAGGTAAAAAAGTTTGAGCCTCAGTTTCTGCATTTTATCAACTCCAACTGTATTATGTATAAATGTACAGGTTTGCAATAAGATATTCTAATGTTTTACAAAATTGACTTTTGATTACCTCGTAGTTGGTTATCTTAAGTAATTGTCACAATTTCTATACCAGACATTAAGAAATCTTGTTGGCAGAATTTTAATTGTGATTTATGAATCCAATTTTTACCGAAAGCAGAAATGACAAGTATGATTTAGGCATAATTTATGACCTTTTCAACCAATTAATTAGATTCAGTATTGTTATGTAAATTTGTATAATGCAAGGCTCCAAAAATAAAAGGGTTTTTGTGCCTTTTGGAAAAGGTGGTGTCCTGTAAAATTACAAATTTTTGATTTCCAATATTGTATTGCAGAAGAATCAATATTCGTTTTGTACATGTTTTGGACAAAATTTTTTGATATTTAAATGTAAAAGGTTAGATTGATTTGTGAAATCTAATGTACAACTGACAAACTATGATGCATGTAGTTACATATAATACGGATTAATTTATGCTTGACACACTTTTTTCCATTTTTTATTTGATTTTTACACTGGTTATAATTTTGCTATTTTTAAAACCTGTTGAGCGTGATCCAATTCCGTCTCTCACGTGAGGGACGGAAATCAAGAGACAAATGCCTTTCCTTAATCAATACAACAAATGAAAACTAAAGTGAACCTGTATGTTTACCTGCTACTGATGTTAATACACACCCAGTTTATCACATGTTGAAATTGACTTTACAGTTTTATGCAGAGTTGTAATATGCGTGAGTGACGGACAATCAATGAAATTGACAAAAACAAAAAAATTTTGCATGCATTTCCAACATTTTTTTTTGAAATTGTGATGGCACATTGTGCCCAGCCAAATTTATTCTGTAAATTTTTGTAACATGATTGTAAAATATGGAAATTTCTTTACTGTTTGAGGTATTATTTTGATTAATTTAGGAATGTTCATCCAGTGGTTACCAGTTTTGGATCACGCTCTGTTTTAAGGCCACGAGAGGCCGTCTGGTAACATAAGGGATGCATGGTCCAAAAATGTAGTTACATGTATTTCATCAACTAACATTATGTAAATTACCGTGAAAATGCCCACATTCATAATACTGTACAAATTGAGTATATTGATCAATTACAGCAGGAAGTTATGAACCAAATAAAAGGGTGCAATTTATGCTTTCAAGAATTGTGCCCTCAATGATTTTGCATTACATGTGGTTTTGTTTTTACTGATATCGAATAACTTTGGTTAATAAAACTAATTTTGGGGAATTTTAAGATACGTGTAAATTCCACCTTGGGTGAGAGTAAACTTTCCATTTCCCCCTATACGCAGTAACACTTTGCTTTAGAAATATTCTGAAAATGTTAAGATGTCTCTCTGCATGTACACACATTTTCACCATTTGAACACTAAAATCTATCAGCATATTGCACGAGGCTATTTTTTGTCAACAGTAAAGACGGACCACATTTTGGAGAAATGTTTGGGCCATATTGGGAACAGGTTTTCACATGTGACAACAGAAACAAAGCGCTTCCTATACCTTAGTAACAAGCCAGTGATCATGTCGTCCAGTACTCAAAGGAAATGTTGTGTAAAACTCTCTATGCATTCAGAACTGTACATCAGTTAAACTTGGTTATCACCTCAGTTTGGCTTGTTATGGGTGATTGAATTTTTTTCTGCATTGATGATAAACAATAAAATTTAACTATGTTTGCATTAAATGATCAAAAGAGCTTCTATACCCTTTTCTCCGTGTTAGTCACTTGGTTATATCATCCCATCAGACTCCCAATTTGTATTGTATGCTAGATTTCCACGTTTTGACGGTTATTTTGTGGTAAATTCCATGAAAACAACAGGGTTGGGTTAAATTCAAAAGCATCTGTGCAATCCGACTGTCCTGTCAGTTTTCCATCCGCGTTTAACGCGATGTAGAATTGTTAAACACTCGTGAGAACAAGGCTGAAACTGCACTCGTGACCATTCACAGAATAAGTGGGTAATTCCCAAAATTAGTGGTCCAAAATTGTTGGTGTCCCAGTTACGTAGTATATACGACACTCTCTGCTTCGAAAATCACCACTCATGATCACAAATTCTCAGTAACGGACTGTGTTTATAGGGAATGGCATAATTTTCTTGAATATTTTGTTCTCTGATTTCTGAAAAATATTCAAAACAAAAGACCATAAAGGCTTATAATTTGTTCCATGTTATTGAATAGGAGTTTGGTGTCCCGGGTTACCTACGCCAATGAAAATTGGCTGTAGAATGAGTTTGCATTAACCTTGGTGCCATATCTACACACAAACATTAAATTTAAGTGGCATTTGTTGAAATAAAAATAATTATTTTTTACTGGGAAACCACATTCAATCACTAAAAACACTTGAAAATCTTAAAGCATGTCACACTTTTGGACCCCTAATTGTGGGAATTACCCAAGTACATACTCTGTCATTTCTCAGCATAGAATATTGATCCAGGTTAAAGTTCCAAAAATAATGATTTTAAATTTACTGATTTTTACAAAATGAACCAATCATCAACATTGATGATTTCATGTTTTTAACTGTGAATCTTTCATATTGTGGTTTTAAAATGCATTCACCTTTAGGCAGGAGCACTCGAACAAGATATCGGTCTTCGGCCCACGGCTACTGATAATATTTGACAATTCATTGTAAATGTAAAAATACAGCCGTATCTTTTGACAAATAGTTTCAAAGTACACGTACAATGAGCTGTTCGCATTGCGTCATGTGTGGATCGACCTGCAAGGGTCGTGTTCAACATGTCACAAAGAAAATAGAGATGATGAGCTAGGTTATGTTTTACAACAGGTAACATTTGGTGTTTATTTTGCCAATTTCTATCTCAATCCACAGTTGATTTTACACTTTTCATCACATTAAAGGTCCAGTATATGATTTCCAAGATACACATCCTTGTTGAAATTCCAGCCACATGTGTAGATGCAGAAAATCTTAAAAATCCATGCATGGTTTGTGTTAATTGAATGGTAACAAAATCATTTCCTTTTTTTTTTTAATGTACCTTCAGTTGGCATATAATTACCATAAATTACGTACGATTTTTCATATCATTCCATGTCAAATCAACCAGTTTCAGAAAAAATCCCCAGGTGACCCCCTCAGATTTCAATGAAATTTGGTCAGAATGATGAAATGTGGCTGTAATGAACACATGCAAAATATAAAAATCATACTCCATGTCGTTTTCGAGATATGGCCGTTTGAAATTTGCTGGACTTAGTCGTTTTACGCGCTTTTATGCGCTCGCGAGTCGCGAAAAGTGACATTTTGAATAATTTCGAATTTCGGAATGCCATATTTTCGTCTACGGACCAGACAAAGAGCTAAAAGTTGGTATTTGGACTTAATTCTTGCCAAATTTAATGAATCTGCACTCAGATTTAATGTATCATCTTTAGATATAAAGTTATAATGGCCTTAAGTAGGGTCCAGAATCAGCGATAAAGTTTTTTTGCAATTTTTGGGGTCACCCTGAACTAACACTAGGGGTCACATGGGGCCCATTCTCCCTAAATATGATCTATGGTCACAGGACTACACCCAGAAGCAATTATAACCACATTTAAAGCTTTAAATCAGAAATTACAGAGCCCCAAAGTAGGCTCCAGCCAGAAAAATCCTTGAAATGGCCCGACGTTCGTGACCCCGGATGACCCCGCGATCAGTTGAAATAATTTTTGATACTTTAACCACTCAAAGATAAGTATCATAGCTACATGTACACACAATTACAGCTTCCCTACTCAACTCCTTCATGATAATGTGGCAGGGTAAAATGTGGCTTTTTTGCGCTGTCATAATATGGCGATAGTAAGTGATGAATCCAAAAATTCAACCAATTTGACAACATTTATACTTGCTTTCAAAAGCAAGAAATATAATCAAGTTAGTAAGTTAGTATACACCAATGATAATTTAAAAAATAAGCCCTGCATACCAAGATAAACTTTGTTTATTGCACTGGACAATGGACATTGTTAATCCAATTGATGGTCATCAATTAATGTTGAATAAACAGTTACCAAGCTCTCATCCAGACCTCTCTTTTAAATAGGCTGATTGTGCATGTCTCATCCAGTCCATATATATATCACAGCAAATCAATAAACAGTCATTTCAGTTCCTGATATAACCAGAGGAACATCTTGCCTAATGTGTAGCCCACTTTAATACACACACTTGCGATAGTGTTAGAATATATGCTTCTGGAAGTTCTGGTATCAAATTTTAAATCATCACAATGGAATTGGAGGGAACATCATCCGGGTTAGAACAATGCAGTATTGGTTTAAATTTGAATGATTCCTGCCATAAGAAGAATTTTGTGAGAGGCAAGCCCGGCTTCTTTGCAGCTAATCAGATATCAGAGGAGGAAAAAGAACTACTAGAGTGGAGAAGTGAATTAACATTGGCTGACGATGATAGAATTTGTTTTCATCATCATAAAATATATCTTGATCGCTATGAAAGTCTGGAGAAATATTGCTGTGACCCATTCCGCTGTCATAAGAAGCGCATCCAAAGTAAGTATTTTAATAAGTATTTATTTTGTCCGCATTCATATCTAACTCAATACATTTTGCACTTTAGTAAACAAGATTGGTAAACTGCTTTACATTTTGAAACAATACATCTGGCATTCAAGTATAAGAAACAAATCTTAACTATCAATTTCATGTTCTTTTATCTTGCATTAATTAATATAATAGGATCACCAAAGATGTATCAAGAACATTTTGATTGACAAAGTAGTTTGGTTGATTTAGTATTTCTACGTTGTTAATTTACATAGTAATGTTTTCTTTTGCTTTTTAATTTCCATGATGCAAATTTTGATCAACCTTTCTCTTTTATCAAATTCTTTTGCAGAGAACCTATGCACTGTGGATGTAGCTAATGCAAGACGTTTTAAATTAAAACCTGGTCAAAAGTTATGCTGCAACTGTTTTGCCAAAGAGCCTGAGAAATCTTCAACATCAGATGAAGACTTTGACGTCCTGGATACATCGATTGAATCACTTGATACCAGTGCAACGTTGCTTGGTTGTTCTCCATTGAAATATGTCAGTGAACGTGATAAGCGAGGGTATGCAAAGAGAAAAGTTAAGGATCTTCAAGGAGCAGTTGCATCACAGGTTGCTAAAGCCCTTGATCTACCAACAACAGAACTTAATCCAAATGTAACAACAGAACCATGCCAAAAGTGCACAGATATGGAGCGTTTCATTAATCTCCTGAAAGAAAAGTGTCGCCATGCATCACGCAAGGAGAAAATGAAACTATTAACTCTTGTCCCATCAAGTTGGAGCATCCAGAAGACTGTGGATGAGTTTCACGTTTCCCAGTATTTAGTTAAACGTGCCAGATAAATTAAACAAACAAAAGGAATCTTAGGCGAGCCAGATCTCAAGAAAGGAAAGTCTTTGAGCCAAGATGTTATCGAAAGAGTGGCTGCATTTTACGAGTCGGATGAATATTCGCGAATGTGCCCTGGGAAAAAGGAGTTCGTCTCTGTGAGAATTGATGGCAAAAGAGAGCAGATACAGAAACGTTTATTGCTAGTCAACCTAAAGGAATTACACCTGGAATACATTAAACACTATGGCAATGAAATTGGTTTCTCAAAGTTTTGTGAGCTGAGGCCAAAATGGTGCGTGTCAGTAAACAGTAAAGGCATGCACTCTGTATGTGTGTGTCAGCAGCACCAAAATGTAAAATTACTGCTGGCAGTATCTCCTGATAAGTGCGATTACAAGGATTATCTGAGTAAATTAGTTTGTAACATTGAAAACCGCAATTGCATGTTGCAATATTGTGAAAATTGTCCAGGCAAGAATGCGTTGAGCATTTACTTCACAGAATTGTTTTCTGCCAATGAAGTGGATATGGATGACAATATAACTTACAGGCAATGGATGCATACAGATAGAACTGCATTGGTTACCCTCACAACTTCAGTACATGATTATATTGAAACAGTTTGCAATGCTGCTGATAGTTTACGAAGCCATCACTTCATCACCAAATCACAGTCATCATACTTGCGAGAACTAAAGCAATCGTTACAACCCGACACAGCCATTATTTTGTTAGACTTTGCAGAGAACTACAGTTTCCTTGTTCAAGACGCTATACAGGGGTATTACTGGGAAAATACTCAAGCCACACTGCACCCGTTTGCAATATATCATCATCTGGAAGGAGAACTCAAGTGCACAAGCGTTGTCATGATTTCTGATTGTATGAAGCATGATACTACAACCGTCCATGCTTTTATCTCTCACTTGCTTCCTTACATCAAGGATCAGATTCCAGGCTTGCAGAAATGCATATATTACAGCGATGGGGCTGCAAGCCAATATAAGAATCACAAAAATATGTCAAATCTCTGTCACCATTCATCTGATCATGGACTTAATGCTGAATGGCATTTCTTCGCAACCAGTCACGGAAAGAGCCCGTGTGATGGATTAGGTGGTACTACAAAAAGGCTGGTTGCCAGAGCAAGCCTCCAAGCTACTGTTGAGCACCAAATCCTCAATCCACTGCAGATGTTTGAGTGGGCTAATGGGAATATCACCGGAATTAAATTCTTCTATGTTAGTAGTGAAGATGTGCAAGCCAACACAGAGAAGTACAACCTGAGTGAAAGGTTTGCATCCTCCAAGACGATTGCAGGAACCAGGTCACACCACAGCTTCATACCAACTGATGATGGAAATATTGAAATGCGGCGATTGTCCAGCGATCAGCACTGTGGTGTTGTTCCCATCAACAGTGTGCAGCATGCAGGTGTTAACAATCAAATAGCAGTCAATGAATATTACCAACCTGGATGTTATATTGCTTGCACTTATGACAATGAATGGTACATTGGAATGGTCACCGAGCGGTCAGATGAGGAGAATGATGTGTTTGTCAAGTTCATGAAGCGAGCAAAGACATCCAACACTCTATCTTGGCAACAGAACACACACAATGAATGCTGGATACCATTCCAAGACGTAATATGCATTGTTTCGGCTCCACAGATACAGGGCCATGGTGGTCGCCAATACAAACTTACAAATGAAGATCTTGCGATAATTCAGGCTAAACTTCCAGCATTTATCAAGTGAACGAACTGGGTCTCAAAATTCAAACAGTATAATCAGCCCGAGAATGGTATGAAAACTTTCTTACAAAGCATTCATGATTAGTTGGTGATTATAATGATACCATTGTCAAGAGTTATCAACGTCTCAATAATTTATGCTCGAGGGCCAATGGGCCATACAGGCCGCCGTTTTGATGAGAACCCCTGACGTCTCAGTAATGTAATACATATATGTCCTGTAACTGAATACCAATGTGACTAATTGTCAGTTTTTTAAAGTTTGCCATTGTATATTTCATAGAAATTGGATTTATGGACTGATTACGAGTTAAATACTGAAACAACATTAAAGCAAACTTCATCATTTTCCATTCATACATATAGTTTGAAGTCAAAATTTATGAAAAAACGGCGCTATTTCAAACTGACAAGACACCTTGAAGGAGTTGAGTAGGAAAGCTGAAATGTTGTGTACATGTAGCTATGATACTTATCTTTGAGTGGTTAAAGTATCAAAAATTATTTCAACTGATCGCGGGGTCATCCGGGGTCACGAACGTCGGGCCATTTCAAGGATTTTTCTAGCTGGAGCCTACTTTGGGGCTCTGTAATTTCTGATTTAAAGCTTTAAATGTGGTTATAATTGCTTCTGGGTGTAGTCCTGTGACCATAGATCATATTTAGGGAGAATGGGCCCCATGTGACCCCTAGTGTTAGTTCAGGGTGACCCCAAAAATTGCAAAAAAACTTTATCGCTGATTCTGGACCCTACTTAAGGCCATTATAACTTTATATCTAAAGATGATACATTAAATCTGAGTGCAGATTCATTAAATTTGGCAAGAATTAAGTCCAAATACCAACTTTTAGCTCTTTGTCTGGTCCGTAGACGAAAATATGGCATTCCGAAATTCGAAATTATTCAAAATGTCACTTTTCGCGACTCGCGAGCGCATAAAAGCGCGTAAAACGACTAAGTCCAGCAAATTTCAAACGGCCATATCTCGAAAACGACACGGAGTATGATTTTTATATTTTGCATGTGTTCATTACAGCCACATTTCATCATTCTGACCAAATTTCATTGAAATCTGAGGGGGTCACCTGGGGACCCCTGGTTGATTTGACATGGAATGACCTGAACCAGAAATAGCCATTTCAAATTTAATAGTAATGAACACTGATCTTGAATGCTGAGGCACTGCATGACAAGGTACAATGTAGCTTTTCATTTGAAAATTTTCCGTTTCAAATCCGAAACGTTAATTCAAATGGACCTCTGATAAAGCACATGATTGATGAAGGCTTTCAATATTATTAACAAATTGATCACACTGAATCTTAATTTGGGAAAATAACACCTTTTAGTATTTCAAACTCTATCACCTACTTTACTAAACTGTGGCAAAAAAATCCCATCACAGACATATTGGGAAACGGTTGACTGACTTTTAGCAAGACACTAATTGAGTATACTTTTGGTCGTCTATGTAGTGAACATTTTGGAATTTTAAAATTACCCTACCTTTATTTCTCCAGCTTGTTGGATGATGTTACAATAACTAAAATTCACGATATACATGTAACTCGACGAAAAATAAACTTTGATGAGAATTGGATATAAGTGGAAACATCAGTCCACAACAGACTGCATGCAGAAGTACTTGACATTGACTAAATAATTTTTAAATACTCATGAAATTTCTACATTACGACATAAATGGATAAAATATATTTACATTGTATTTCTGATTGCACATAACAGATACAAATGGGTCATTTCATGAAGTTGAGGAACACGGTTTCCGTGTTACATCCACAACCATTTTTACTTTTTTCTTTAAATCAATACTATTCAGAAATTTAAGCTGTTGGATGAGGAATTTAAAACATTCATTACTTGTAACAAAATCCTCAAGGATTTAATTTAGGTGTGACATTTGGTGCTTTTAGTAGATTTTGTTAAATCACGAAGAAATTTCAGATAGAATCCTTCAAATTTCACTTTGTTAAATAATTCAAAATGGCGGCACTTTGTCAACAGTGAAGACTCCAAAATTACCCCTAAACAGTTTAAGCCAGCACATCATGCAACATCGTTATATAAATGGTGATTCATTGCTCCCTTATTGACCATTTTTGTGGAAATAAAGAAATGTCACACTTTGTTCCTCAACTTCATGGAATGACCCAAATAGAGAATGACAAAATGTGTTTGACCGATAGGAAACGAGGTCAAAGGTCAAAGGTCACACGGTTGATTTTGTTTATTTTTGAATATTTAATTTATTTAATGTCATGCCCCTTTAATCTGACATGTGATGACGTCATCATGACGACATTAGTACTGTGCACTATTTCACATAGTGACCAATGTCCATGTGAAGTCATCAAGTGGAAGGAAAAAAATAAAATAAAAATTGGCTGTTCCGACACGCCAATAAAAAAAAAAAACACTCTGCACTCATTTCATTATAGCAGTTCCATCTCTTATGCGATGTATAGTTACAACATAAATTTTTAGAAAGGTGTTTTACAAAAACTGTATACCAAAAGAAATTACATGTGCCCTCATTTGTCCTTGCCATACATAAAAAAGACTACCAGCAAATGCTAGAGGGCACGGGGAAGGCAACCCAGGACCACCGACCCACAACAATGCACTGATACCCAACAACCAGTGATGCCAACATTGCAATTTGAAAAAGAGTGATTTCCCACAGGGCACTCACTATGGACACAAAATGTTATAACTTACACCCAAACACTATTTAAACCCCACATTTGAAGAATTGTGTCACATTACTGATCGTCATTGGCTGAAACAATTGTACAAACTATGCCTAAATCATAGATGTTGGCATGCCCAACCCATCTCTTCCCCAGTTTGAGATGTTCATTTAATTTTTAAATTTACAAACAAGAAATCAAACTGACTTTATACAATGAAAGCAACAAAAAGGAAACAATTTCGTTGGAAAAAAAAGAATGAAATATACAATTTTTTTAGTACTGATTTTTTTTACTACTATTCGTTGAAAAGTTGCATACGAATAATTTAAACACTTTTACAACAATACTGTAATTCTTTTCTCTAATATTCTATAACTGTTCTGGAATTAATGGGCATAGCCAGACTTATTAAAATACAGTCCAATGCAATGGATTCAGGGGTATTGTCGCCTAAATCAATTGTATTGGAATGGGTCTCAAAACATTATTTCAATACCTCGATATTTAGGAAATACTGTAAAATCAAGTTAGAGAAATAATCTTCTCTGAAGTACAAGTACATACATGTACATTATAATTGTATTTCTCTTTTTCAAATGTTGTAGTTGGAAGTGACTACATATACGGTAGTACAAATCCTGACAAATATTAATTTAACTCGCAGCGTCGCCAGAATTTTCCGAAAGGAAGAGATAGAGGGGCAAAGGGTGGAAAAACATGGTGAGGCACACTAAGTACACGTACTGTAGCTTACACATGCAGTTTTTCACACATCAAAGCTTATGTGAGGGGCATAAAAAGGGCAGATACATGTACTTTCGGGAAGCACATGCTCAAACCCAGGCTCAACCTGGCAATGTTTCCTGCGAAGCACATGCGTGACGTCACCCAAGACCTGGGCTAGATGCATGCAACACTTGCCACGATTCTGTCAGCTGACGCAGTAATCATGTCACCCGACAGTCAGGTAACATGTTCAGGGGCGGATCCAGGAATTTTTCCAGGAGGGGGTTTTGCCACCTGCAGGGAGGGGTTTTGCCCGTCACATTTTTATGTCAGCTTGTTTCGGACAGGCGGACACACAACAAATGCATTACATTATATTTTTTTGTGTCGGACCAGCAGGGAGGGGTTTTGACCCCCAAAACTCCCCCTCTGGATCCGCGCCTGATGTTCACTGCGTCAGGTGACAGAATTTCGCCAATCATGGCAAGTGTTATCCAGCCCAGGTCTTGGGCGATGTCACGCACGCGCTTCGCAGGAAACACTGCCAAGTTGAGCAGTGAATTAGGTAGCGGACGAATTAGGGGTGCGCAAACAATACTAGCTTGATTATCTCTGCCACAGAAATTCTTGTCTACCACTTATTGAGTTACTTCCTGACTCCGGAAAATTTATCCAAAAACACAAAAATGTACTGGTTCCGTCAGTGCTTTAACATAAAACAAATTTAATGAAATGTGGTTTTAAGGATTGTTATGAAATCGGGCCCATTGCTCTGAAGTGCCCTTTTTCTGTACACTGGCATAATACATACATGTACAGTATGCAAGCATGCAATAAGTGAATAATACATCTACACTGAATCACACAGGTTTTAGAGCCTGCTTCCAGTTTTAACACCCCTGGAATTGGAACCAAGCTGCTGGTTGTTAATGCATCGGCCAGATTTGGGGTTCAGTCCATTCTCTTGACCCTGATCGCTAGATTTGTACAGGCCCACCTTGAGACGAGTCCGTGTTCGGTCTCTTTCACTCTTCAGCCGGCGCGTGGGGAATGGATTATACGTCGTGCATTGGGAGTTTTTGTTGGGGGCAGTTCCAGTCATGGTGGATTGTGACGTCTCTTCATAGTCAGAATCAGACTCTGAGTTTGAATTGGCATGATGAAGCCAAGGCCTGTAGGCATTAGACTGACCGTACATCTTGGGGTTACCTGCCCCTTCAACCGAGTGTTGGCCGAACTCTGGTCGATAAGCCTCCAGAGAAAAATTAAACTTGTGCTCCTGGACTAAGGGACTGATCTTGGCCGTCTCTTTGGTCTTGTCACTTTCTAATAGCAATACGCCACCCACATTACCTTTCCCACATTCTGCACCCGTAACTCTTGTTTCCTTCGTACCAATACTCGTCAATCTCTCATCCGGCACAGCAGAGCCATGTTCAAGAACAGCATGATCATTATCATTACTAACAGATTCTTTACTATAATTTTGTGAAGACTTTCTTGCTACATGCTGCGGACTGCCTAGATCTATAAGAACCCCAACAGGCGGCTCTACAACTGGCCTCTGTGTTATGTCATCTTCCTCATCAAAATCCTCCTTCACAACATCTTCACCTCTCAGCTCTACTTCCTGGTCATCTACAGTTCTCTCCGCATCTTCATCCCCCAATTCTGGGACAAATTTCTCCAGTTCCAGTTCTGTTTCTTCAGTTCTAGCCCCATCTTGGAGTGGAGTCTTTAAATCGGCTCCAGTCGGTTCTCCAGTCTTGCTAGGACTAGGGGTCTCGGTATTGTTAGATGTTCTGATGGCACTCTTCCTGCCCTTTTTGCCAAGACCTGGAAGGAAAGAGATTCATTTCACTTTTAATACAATTGATGCCAGACATGAATACTGTAGAATAGGATAATTCCAGAATTAGAATAGTTTAAAGGGACACACCGGCTTACTGTTTACATAATGTAGCGATCTAGCATCCTTGACAATAATTTTTTGATGGTCGTTGTGAACAAAAAAATTACAAAAATGTCACGTAATTAACTAGAAATGTTTAAAATTAACCAGTCGACTCGATGTATTATGTATCATGTGTTTGTAAATAAAGGTGGCGTTTGATATGGGTCTACACGTGTTTTTTTAACCTTGTTTCTTTGTTTTCCCTGACTCATCACACCTTGCATGATTCCTCAGGTCAGCGCTGACTGGAGGAAGCAACTCGAACGCAACTTTTTGGTGTCTTTATAGCGCCCTCAATAGGCCTATGCTGTTTTTTTTCTTCGGATATTATTTATCGCCGCCAAGCGAAGACACGAAAATCTGAGAAGGTACATGGTGTATATCATGGTATTTTTTTCCGTTTCGCTCTCACCGCATATCGGGGTATAAAATTCCACACACGTTCTCCTCTATTTTCTTTTAATGTAACTAGAAACTTTGAAAGGTTTAATTTGACGAGGAAACATAGGATCTCAAATGAGAAAATCCCACACATTTCTTGAAAATCTTCCCCCCCCCCCCCCCCCCCTAGTCAGGCCCTATATAGTACTGTCTGCAAAATTCAAAATGGGTGGTCTACGGTGTATGGATTTTTTCCCTTGTAGTTTTCAGATCGACTGACTGCAACCAGCCGGACCGCCAACGTCGGCCAGGTTCCGACACTTCGCCTCCTGTCCGTTGTAAAGATCTTCGCCTACACTCAACCGCGTGCCGTGTTCGGCCCACCTGGCTAATTTCCGCTAAATCAAAAACAGACCCGTCACATCAACGCCGAAAGAAACTTTCAAATCAACATGATATTGAAGCATACATACGGTGCCAACTAACTACATGTACAATGTACATGTACCAGACTATTTGATCATAAGTGCGCGTGTGTTAAGAAAAATCTTGCCGTATCTGCATACATAAGTAATGCATGCGCACTAATTTCCCAATTTCCCTAGACAGTCAATATGACAACACGATCTGGTGCTAGCGGTTAGTCGCGAATACGCCCTCTCGCGGCAGTCGGGTTTCGGGAATCCAACAAATATTGACCGTCTTGGGCCTAGACTAAAAAGGCCATTAAGTCACGCAGGCTACTATGTAGGTCGAGTTTTTGCGACCATAAGAAGAAATTTGCAGCTGATCCATGCTCATGAAAATACAAGAACACAATGGAAATTCCTGGCAGATACTGCCTGGAATGGCCATGTTCCGCCTGGAATGCCCATGTTCCGCCTATAATTCCCATTGTGTTCTTCTTTTATAATATGGTCGTGAAAACTCAACCTACATGTAGCCTGCGCGGCTTAAGGGCCTTCTTTGCAGAGCAGGTCACATATGAAATCTACTTCCCAAAATGCTATGCATGGGGGAAAAACAGGAAATTTGCAGTATCCAATTTAGATGTGGAGGCAATGGTTGTTGTATTCACTGCACTGCTTTATGTAACCGGAGAAGTTAGTTTACAAAAACATCGGTGGTTGTCTGATAATATCCTTAAAAATATACTGATTGAGGACGTGAAACTTTAGTTCCGCGTAGAGCCAGAGTAGGTGTACAGACTAAAACACCTAATGACGAAACACAATCGGCGGTCTGGCTGCGCGAACAACGGTACTGTATCGGTCTCAACGTGTGTGTGCCGTGGGGCTAAATGTCACATTGTCCGGTAGACTGTTCAAGGTGGAACTCGGTTTCTCGGACTTTCTGTGTCAAGATTTTATGTTCAATTTTTCAGTTATGTTTAACTTGGTTTCATAACCTGAATAAATAGTCTCTTTTGTAAAAATGTCAGAGCTGAATTTGATGCAGTACTGCAACAATGAACTCCCGGAATAAACTATCATACGGCTGTAAATAAAAGGACACGTGATTTAATCAAAGCCGGTATATGTCCTTTTAAGTACAGTGTTTGAAAAACATTTCACCTTTATTTCAATTACTTTCAATGTCATCCTAATAAAGAAATTTTCACATTTTGATTAAACTTGTTTCTGATTTGTTTTGTGTTTCTTTTGTTGCTTGATACAAACTCCATGGACGGTTCTTTCTTGTTGTAAAACATTTATGTACTGAGAGAACAACTGTGTGTACTTGCCATATTTTCCTATGAGGAGATGGTTGACTGCAGACGGAGAGTCGAGATTCGTGGATAAGCCCCTTCTTGGCTCTCGGTGCCTTCGACCTTGAAAACAAAATCAGCAGTACTCATTAATAATTTCAGTCATTCAGTTTCACCAACGTTTATTTTTGTTATTTTATTTTTACCCCCCCGAGTGGTGAAAAATGTATTAAGTCCTGGCTATTTCACATCTCACTCATTGGAATACAAATAGACTACTAAAGTGAAAATGTCACCCTTTGTGTGTTGCCATGGTTTTGGAGTCTACACTAAAACCAGTGAACTGTTTCCCTGCACTATACCAATGGACGTTTCATATTACCAGCGAATGTTTAGACCCAATTACCATGGCAACTGACGTCACACTTTAATAGTAGTCTATTGACACCGGTTTACAGTTGACTCAATTAGACTTTAAAGGGCCTGTGACATGCTAAACAACTTTATGCCCAAGCTTTGCTTCATAATGACGGATTACTTGTTCAGCAAGACATACTATTGTTCGTTTGGATGTAAAATCAATAAAAGTTGGCCTTTTTTAACTTTTAAGATTTCATTGCAATAAATCACAGACAGAGGGCGCTGTTCGGAGTGCATCACGTAAGGAAGACAGAAGGGAAAAGTTAAGAAAAAACATAAGACTTCAAGTTGGACTTGTGGCAAATTGCTGCAGTTTCTACCCCCAGTTTTGTCATAGCTTACAGCAGGCAACATGTAAAACAAACTCAAACAGCCATGGATTACAAAAGTTTCAGGAAAATTGAGAAAAAAATGGAATCTTTTGTGCACAGATGAATGTGATTTTTCTGTGTTTGCCTCTTGTGACATACAGTGTAGTGACCTTGGTCATGAATATGCATATTTTCATTAGCATAAAAATTAAAAACCTTTGTTTTAACCCCAAAGCAAGCTGCAAATAGGATTTTTGTGACTTTCACTGAGTAGAGTGGTTTTAAAGCATAGATTTCATTGATAAAATTCCTAAATAAGGGGCCCTTTAAAGGGCCCCTGAAATGGTATTTTTATTAATGAAATCTATGCTATGCAACTACTCCATTCATTTACAGTCTTAAAAACCCTACTTGGAAGTTATTTTAGAGGTTAAAATCAAGGTTTTTTATATTTATGCTAATGCGAATCAACATATTTATGAGCAAAAATGTAATGTCACATTAGGCAAACACAGGAAAATCTCATTCAACTACGTTGCCTGCTGTAAGCCATGAAAAAACTAAGGCTGGAAACTGCAGCAATTTTCCACAATTCCAGTTTGAAGTCTTATGTTTTTTCTTTGATTTTCTGCTGTGTGTTCTACATGCCCAAACATGAAGTTGAACATCTTCAGGAGTACCGTAGCGTCACACTGAGATAGGTCTTCTTGGGCTCGGGCAAGGGCATCCGAGAAGAGAATGGAATAAGAGGCGCCGAACCGAAGATGGGAATCGATGAGAACTAATCGGTGAATCAAGCATATTGTTGTGTCATCGAAAACTTTCTTTTTGAAACGAAAGTTTTCCCATCTAAGTGCATCTTTGACCTCCGAGACATTGCAGGAGTGGAATAGAACTTCCCTTCGTCCGCAGCATTACTGAGAAAAATGTCCTTTTCACGCAGTTCAAAAGAAGGAATTGACTGCTTTTTCTGAACTGTTGCAAAAGCATCTTCCATGATATTTGCACAAAAACTACATGTATCTATGGGAAATTCAGGTCTGGGACGAGTAATTTCCACAGGTGTAGCTGAGGAAAATCCTCGGGCATCACAATTCTACTTCGTTGTAGAAGAGAAATAAACTCCTCAAAAAAAGTTCGGAAAGTCAAGTTTGACTGACGATTTCTCTCTTGTTGCAAAAATATTTTTCTTTAATTTTATATCATTGGAAAGCCCTGTTATTCCTCTTTACGACGATGTGTCATTTGTTATGATTCAGCAATTTTGGGATGTGCAGCACAACTGAATACGGGTGCGGATGTAAAGTGAAATATAAAATGCATTGCTATTTTCAAAAAAGTGCATTGACACATTCCTATCCTCCAAGCAAAAGGGAATGCACTGCATGACAATAGCAGTGAATTTTGTGACATTTCACTTTCAACCCACCCCTGTATTCGGCTATACTGCACATCCCCCAATTGATTAATCATAACAAATGACACATCACTGTAAAGAGGAATAACGGGACTTTCCAATGATACCAAATTCAAGGGAAATGATTTAGTAACAAGAGAGAAATCGTCAGTCAAACTTGACTTTCTGAACCTTTTTTGAGGAGTTTATTATCTTCCTCAGGTACTGGATTCGATGACAACGAAAATAGTGAAGAAGATCTGGAACGACCGGTGGTGGTGGTGCCCCAACCCCCTGTGACCTTGCGGGGTTATGGATCGGGCCATTATTAGGCGAACCAGGAACACCCTGTGACGAGTGATTTCCTCCTTCTAACGCAAGCATGTGACCTTCCAGGCTGGCAAATGGGTGCGATATGACATATGCATAAGTAGGTAAATAAAGGTGATGTTTTCCGTAATGACATTTTCGAACTTTGTTACAGCTCTAAATGGCAGCCTATTTAGATGCATAACAAATTGAAAAGGCTCATATGAAAAGGCACCCTAATTCTACATCTATCTGCCCTTACTCCTGTCATCATCCTGGTTTGTGGAGCTGTAAATGACATGTGCCTGCTGCTGCCGTCTCTGGATCCTCCAGTACTGCTTCTTCAGGGCATAGATGTCCATATTCATCCTCTCTAACATAGCAGTAGACAGTCGCTGGCCTAAGGAGTCTTCGCTGATACTGGCTCCGTATGCTCCAGGGCTGACGCAGGTGATGTCGTTCAGACTTGCCCTGGACTGCTCAGCTTTATCGCCTGATGAAATGAGCAAGAAGTGATTTGAAAGACAGAGGATACCTTAAAGTTGTTTGTTAACTTTCAAATCAAATTTTACTTAAAGACAGTGATGCAACAATGGCAATTTCCAACCACACTCATGCTTAAAGCACTTTGCAGCCATTATGTAAAAGGGTGTTTCTATAAATTAGGGGTCCAAAAGTGTGACATTTGGTGTCCCCTGTTACACCTGATATGTGTTATTTTTCGTACAAAAATCATTAAAATGGCTTTTAAACCATTTTGTATGAATTGTACTTTATGTACTCACTCTTTGAGATGGAAAGTATTTAAAGAATATGTCCTGAATTTACAAAAACAAGATGTAAAATGTAACGGGGGACACCAACACTGGACCCCTATTTTATAGAAAGACCCAATAGCTTGGTAACATTAGCAACTTTTTTGCTACATTGTACAGTAAGCACGCATTTTCACCTACATGTAACGCTTAAGCCTGTATTTTAATCGAGCATTTTACTGGAAAAGCCTTACTGAAATGGAAGATAGACGTGGCTCGAACTGTCCAATGTAGTAATTCCGCCAGAGATTGTTTTATAAGAAAACAATTGAAGATAAATGTATGTAATTGTGTGCACATACGGTTATAAAATCCAATACAATTTTTCTTTTTACATGGGCGCCCTCTTGTAAACAAAACTAGGCCCCTGACTACTGCAACCGATTTAACGAAAAATTGCGTAGCTTGCACAACTTTTGAGGAATGTTGCGGGCTTACGCAGTGCGTAAGGATTTGTGAAATCGGCTGCAGCAGTATTACGGCTCTGCGTTTTGTGCAGCATAGCCAGAGAACCAACCTATGACGGTGGCTTTGCACAATTTCTTAAAAGCATGCACACAGTTTTTCATTGGAACGTACACGGTACATGTAGAAGAAGCACTGAACCGACACAGATTGGGTTTTTACCACACACATCCTCCAAAAAGACCTCAATCACACACGGAAACAATGCTGTTTGTAACAACTTTTAATCATGTAGTACATATTTAAGCAGCATCATGAAATTTCATAGGGAACCAACCTAAGAGAGCCTGGTCTTAATCCTGGGCCATCATAAATCTATATTGTCGCCGACACCACAAACTGACATGCAGTGGCACTATATATAGTGCGCGTCTCGGGTTCAAAATGACATGAGCATGTAAATTGTGTTTTTCATGAACTGACACCCAAGTACTTCTTTTTTATTCTGGAAATTTTTTTGTTCACGAATTGACACCTATCGTAAATTGAATTACTGTAAAAGCCAATATTTTCGCGTACAGATATTGTCGCGCATTTCAACATCACTGACATTTTCGCGGGTTTTTATTTTCGCGGATGAAAATTATGTTTTGTTTCAGGGATCGCCACAATTGTTGCAAACAATATTTTCGCGGGTTGTTATTTTCGCGGGCTCTGTCTGGTGCGCGAAATGCGCGAAAATAAAACCACCGCGAATATTTCAGCTTTTACAGTACAAGTACAGTAGGGAGTCTTTTTGGTTAAATGTTTACTATATGGATGGTATTATTTGTGTCAAGCATTTTCAAAGCTTTTTTTCGAATAAATTCAATGCACACTTGCGTGTCAGTTCGTGGCAACTGAAATTCATGCTTTTTAATCGAGTCCAGTGTACGAAGTGCGTGCGCACACTCTGATGTCAGTTCGGGAAAATGTGTCGCCCCCACTGTGCGTTTTTCATAAGGGCACTTGGGTGTAACTATGTGATGTCAGCGAAGATATGTACCTGCTTCCAATCGTGCCCTTGATGGAGACATCGGCATTGGGAAGAGACTTGTGAAGCAGGTTAACATCATCTCATCATCATCCAACTCTCCTTCCTCGTCACTTTTACCCCCTTCCTTTTTGATGCTCCTACTCTTTCCCCCTGCTGTAGCCCCACCCCCTCGTTTAGCATCGCCGCTACCTTCAGGCTTGTTTGGCAGTGAGCCCAGTGGGGCAAACGGGGTGATGCTGAACATGTACTTCTCACGGATTTCGTTCAGGTGCGGAAATGGGAACGGGGCCATGGAATAGATTGTCTGTTGGAAACAAAGTTTATTTTATAATTTTGTAAAGCCATGTTGCAAAGGACCAAAGTGATATTATGCCCAACACGATACATGTGGCAAAGGGACACTCCAACACACTTTTGTTAAAGCACCAATGCCCTGTAACACCTGAAAGAAATTATATTAAAATTTCTTGCATGTTTGAGACGCAATGTGGGAACAATGCAAGGGGGCTATCCTCCGTCACACATAGTATATCGTGCACCAAATGAAATGTACCGGTATACTACTGAATTTAAATGGCAGAAATCACATGACTGGATAATGAAAAAAAAGGATAAGTTGCAAATTTCTTTTCTTTGAATTTGTATTAAAAATAGCAAAAAAAAAAGTTTGACAAATAAAATTTGAATTGACAGTTATCGCAATACTCTGCCATTCGGGTGTTTCATGTGAAAGCCAGGTGAGTAAGACCTTGTACATGTACCGTATATTGAGTGCTCATACAGTGTACGTATTTGCCAATATCTTTGCAAAGCATTACCACAAGCTTTTAAATAAACTCCTCAAAAAAAGTTCGGAAAGTCAAGTTTGACTGACGATTTCTCTCTGGTTACTGTATCATTTCCCTTGAATTTGGTATCATTGGAAAGCCCTGTTATTCCTCTTTACAGTGATGTGTCATTTGTTATGATTAATCAATTGGGGGGTGTGCAGTATAGCGGAATACAGGAGTGGGTGGAAAGTGAAATGTCACAAAATTCACTGCTATTGTCATGCATTGTATTCCCATTTTGCTTGGAGGATGGAAATGTGTCAATGCACTTTTTGACAGTAGCAATGCATTTTGTGACATTTCACTTTACACCCGCCCCTGTGTTCAGCTGTGCTGCACATCCCCTAATTGCTGAATCATAACAAATGCCACATCATCATAAAGAGAAATAACAGGGCTTTCCAATGATACCAAATTTAAGGGAAATTATTTACTAACAAGAGAGAAATCGTCAGTCAAACTTGAATTTCCGAACGTTTTTTTAGGAGTTTATATAAAATATTATTAATCAGAGAATTCTTTTTGATGTCGTGTAAACATTTCGCAAAAATCCTGTGAAGAAAAAAATATTGAGAACATCCTACATGTACCGGTACATCTAACTGCCATATGCACGGTAATCCATAAATTACAAATTCAGGCATTCATAAAGCATACCGATTAGCATACTGTGTAGATTGTAAACACACAAACCATTCAGGCAAATTTCTAACATCAAGCAAATTCCGGTGTTATACCTGAATAAGTTCGTCTCCGTTTATGATATCTCCTTTGAGCATCTTGTTGCCAAGGTAACCCATCATACTGTAAAACTCATCTGCACTCTCCACTTTCATCAGTTTACTGTTTAAAAAACCAAGACATGTTAAAATAATGTGTTGACTAAATAAGAAGTACATGTATAGTATACTGAAACGCAAAAGAAACTTACCACCTTTTAAACCTTTAAATAGCAACAATAACACTGCGTGTAGTAATGTGTGAACTTATTTGTGGACAATAGTGTCCTCACTGTCAGACCAAAGTAAACGGTGTCTGAAGGTCACTTGAACCTTCAATGGTTACTTTATGGCACAGCTGTTGAACAGCTGTTTTGACTGTCAGTGATTAGCCAAGGGGTATGGGATGATTGTAATGAGCTGCACGTGATGTCTTGATGTTGGCTTTAAAAAGGCCAGTGCAAAATGGGCATTTCAAGCAACATGCCACGATTGTCAGGGGATCAAAGACTGGTAGGCAGTATGCGCCGACGATGCACTGCCTGTATCCAAATCAATGGTGGCCACAAACGCTATTGAAAGGGGACTGACATTGCACCCTCTTCTGTTCTTGACTGTAGAACAGCTCATTGACCACATTTACTGTGTGGACGTGCATTGTCATAAAGTGATTGTCTGCAAGGGTAGTAACGTTTGGTCAACCAGTTCTGGGAATCGATTCCCATTATCTTGGCGGTTGCAAGAAGTATCCAGCAATTCCAGTAAGCATCCAGAATTTTAGTGTTTTGCAACTTTTGTTTTGTAAAAACGGACTGAAATCTAAATGGAATTGCGATTTCTAATTGGAATCCGAATCAATTCAAGAAATGTTGGAATTGCCTAAGCCTACTCGGGACAACTAATTTTCACTACTTGCTCTCAAACCATAATAATAGGCAAAATGTTTCAGTGTTTAGCACATTCAAAAAAATCCTGATCATAAAATGCATAGAAGCAATGCCCAACTTACTCTCCCAGCTTGGCCCAGATGGCCAAGGCCACACGCAGTAATATCTCCGAACCTTCTAGGAAGATGCTGTCCCAAACACGCAGGACCAAGGGCTTGGGAAGGCAGGTAGCGAAGAGTGTCAGGAACCACTGCATGGTGAACACGTTGGTAAGCGGAGGCTCATAGCTGCCTGCAGGAAGGATACATGATAGGTGGACAATCAAATAAATGGTACATGTACATACCGGTACGGTACGTGTACATACATGTAGCTGGAATGTGCAATGTGGATTTGACTTGATGATAGATTACTGTTACAAAACACACATTTTGAACCCACCTCCCACCGCGGACGTCCTATTGTTCCACTTTTGTTTGGACTTAGTTTTTTGCGACTGCTCTAATTTGTTTTGTACATGATTCCAAAATCGAGGACGCTATTGTTCCTATTGTTAAACGTCCACGACTCGAATACAGACACACGTACAGTTATAAATACATGTATCTGTGATTGAGGTTGTGCGTGATAAAAATCAACCTGTGTGCTACAATGTTCATTCAAAGATAAAAATGTTTCCAGACTTTCAAGCAATTGTGCAAAGCCACTGTCCTTTTTAGGCTGATTCCCTGGCTATACCACATGGAAAACAGAGCTATAATACATGTACAATGTATGATGGTAGACAGTTGCATACTTTTGTTTACTTAAGGATACATTTTTAGAAAAATCCGTGGGTATGGGGCCGAGCACATGTTTCGTTTGTTTTTGAGAATATGCACTCTGACCTACATGTACATTGTACATGTACATGTACGTGGGCGCTGTCCGCGTGCTTTGTTGTGATTGGTCGGGGGTTCGGCTTGATTGATAGGTCAGAACATTAATAGGCCAACAAATTAATCTTCATTTGTCATTTTCTTTTAAAAAGATATCATATCGAGTGGAATCATTCCATTGGACAGTTGGAACCACTTTTATCTTTCATTTGAAATTTTGAAATTTCAAAATTAAAATCTTGGGACACTGCAAATTCTGTATGTACAGGTTACAAATATAGACAATCACAATCAGTAAGGAACAACCGCACTGTAGACCGTGATTTCAGACCACCAGTTGGCTTCATACATGTACATGTAGCTCAATTGGTAGGGCGTCTGCACGTTGATGAGCAGAAGGGACGCGGTTTGAATCCCGGTGGAGCCAAGTTGTATTTCACTGCAACTAGATTTCTCGCACTCATGGACGTCTATCCACATTTGTATCGCAAAACAAAGGACCATTGTATCATTTGCAATGACCCAATTTCTTTTTTTCATGAGTCGACAAGAAAAACCTTACTCAAAGTGTTGATAGCAATGGTAACAAACACCACATGAATTTTTTCCATCCAAAATGGTATTTCATGTTGGAAATTGACAACCGAAGGTGGTTTTCTAAAAAAGTCCCGTGCACAGGACTTTTTTACCATTCACTTGTATCCAAAATCCATATAGATTTTCAAGGTTTTCTGAAGCATTAGCATAGGCTAGTTTACCAACATTCTTCCTTCCCTAGATACCGGTATGTTACATTATTATATAAAATGAAGCTTTTGCGGACACCGTGCGTTTCTGTTACTGTGCAGCACAGAGCCCAGATTCGATGTGCGTGCACGTTGGGCGCACCACGAACGCACGCATACGCGCGTCATGGATCGAGGGAATAGATTGCGTGCGTGTGCAACGCGCGCCAGAGTACATTAATAACAAATACCGTAGAACAGTAACAAAAGCGCATGCATTTGTAAACTGACGTTTTCAACACCAAACAGACAAAAAATCTCACGGAAATCTTTCCAAAGAAAGCTTCATTTTATATAACAATAATAATATTGGATGTCTTTTCGGGTGATATGAGAATATACCGCAAGAGTCATGAAAATACAGAACTCGCCTTCGGCTCGTTCAGTATTTTCATGACTCGTGCGGTATATTCTCATATCACCCTCAAAGCCATCCAATATTATATAACTCTTATTCCACGAATCTGTAAAAAGTTTTATCTTGCAAATGATACATACAGGTATGGCCTTTAAATAATAGAAACAGTCTTTTGATGAACCAACCTCGAAAAGTGAAAGGCAAGTTTCTTTGACAGAATAATACCTGGCAGTCCATCATTAGTTATCTTCTGCAGTTTGTCCAAGTGCTGAGCCAGCTCTGGCAGTTTGAAGTGCAGGAGTTCACGAAACACTGCCATGTCAACAGATAGTGCCCTCAAGTTATTGGCAAAGTAGCTGTCTGGCAGAACATGGTCAATCAGGAAAATCATCACCTGATGAAATGGTAAAAATACATTGTACATGTACGGTAAAAGCTCTAAGGGCAATTGTGAACCACGCAAAGAATTGTGAAAGTTTCATCTTTACAAAAATTTACAAAAGGCTAATTAATATTCATTCTTACTGATGCAAGCCAAATCACATTCTCTCATGAGTTGTGCAGTACCCGCTGCTAAATAATTCGAATTGGCTGGTCAGCACTGGCCAGCTACATGTACATGTACCGGTGTCCCGCTCTCAGATGTTCCGCGTACTCGGATGTTCCGATGACCAAAGATGGTAGCTTACGTCACGGAACGTCATGCGCACAGCGTATTTATACCAGTTTAGGTGCAGTGCTGAGTTGATCAGCAGAATTCGCGCCTTGTACCTACTTTGATGCGCGCAGATGTAGTGACATTTTTGCAAGACGGAGGCCGCGGACATGGCGGAGCGTTCATGCCGTTTCGCCGTATTTAGAGAAAAAAACGAAAAAATAATTGATTACTTAGGTTAAGCAAGGGGTCTTACGCAGCAGGGCTTTCTGAGAGTCCGAAGAGAGAAACACAATACGATGAGGCCAGTAAGCACGCGGACACATTTACAAGGGGACAGTTTTACCTTTTACACCGGGACATCTGAGCACGCGGAACATCTGAGATCGTGACACCGATAGGTGGTTGTGTGGTTAAAAGGCCCCTTATTTGGGATTTTTATCAATGAAATCTATGCTATAAAACCGATATACTCAGTTACATTCATAAAAATCCTATTTGGAGCTTGTTTTTGGGGTTAAAACAAAGGTTTTTAGTTTTTATGCTAATGCCAATATGAATATTCATGACCAAGGTCATGATGTCACAAGAGGCAAACACAGGAAAATCACATTCAACTGTGCACAAAAGATTCCACCTTTTTTCTCAAAAGTCCTGAACTTTTGTAATTCATGGCTGTTTGAGTTTGTTTTACATGTTGCCTGTTGTAAACCATGACGAAACTGGGGGTAGAAACTGCAGCAATTTGCCACAAGTCCAACTTGAAGTCTTATGGTTTTTTTTAACATTTCCCTTCTGTCTTCCTTACGTGATGCACTCCAAACAGCGCCCTCTGTCTGTGGTTTATTGCAATGAAATCTTCAAAGTTGAAAAAGGAACTACCTTTTATTGATTTTACATCCAAACGAACAATAGCATGTCTTGCTGAACAAGTAATCCATCATATGAAGCAAAGATTAGGCAAAAAGTTGTTCAGCATGTCATGGGACCTTTAAGACATTTGCCTAGTATGCAGGAGGTCGTGGGTTCGAGTCCCACCCAGGCACGCTATGAAGTTTTTCTCAAAGTGTCTTGGGAAGCAGTGAGTATGCAGTGCTAATCAAATTAAGTCAGGTTGGGCAAAACAAAACTCTTATTAAATAATTTACTATTCAAACAATTTCCCACTCAAAATGTTAAGTATTAAATATTCATTAATACCAATTAAGTCAGGATTCTAATTTCTAAGTGCATTTATTAGCAAACCCAACCGCAATTACGAAGTTAGTGGCTTGAGTCACAATATTTTGATACTCTAGTTGGACTTGAAATGACTTGATCTTAAAAAGACTTGGGTACGTCTTGAAGGTTTTCAAAATATATTTTTTAATTTTTAGTTGAAATAAAACTCCGCAAGTTTGATACATGTACAATGCACAGGGCTCCTAACAAAAATTTGTCATACTTTGTACACATACATGTACATTTTTAGTCACACACAGTGTACAACTTTTGTTTTTCAACTTTGAGCATCTTAAAAATTTAAGACACAATTTCCAGTGATGCTACATGTGTATAGCATAATGTACAGTACCTTTAGCAAACCAAATGAGGCATTTTGGATGTTAGTCAGGGTGTTTTTACAAGCAAGAGCCACTTACGGTAAAAGCTGTTTCAACATTTCAAGAACATTCTGAAAAATCAAAGCAGCACCAAAGGAGCTGCAAGCTTTTAAATAAAGTGCTTCTAATGTACTTAACGTTATCGAAAAATTATTGTCAAGGATGCTAGATCGCTACATTATGTAAACAGTAAGCCGGTGTGTCCCTTTAACACTGGGTTTACCTTGTCTGGTACTAAGTAGACAAAGACCGACTTGTGGGGCACTTTCGTTCGCCTTTGTTCCTTGTGGGGTACCTTTCTTCCGGGTACCCAATAAGGGTGTAAAACCATATTCAGTCTTGTACCCACCTCCCACCGCTGACATCCCATTGTTCCTCTTTTGTTTTTGCGACTGCTCTAATTTGTTTTGTACACGATTCCAAATCGTGGACACTCGAAAATCGCCGACCCTATAGTTAATTGTTAAACGTCCCCCATTTTAATATAAAAACCCGCACACGTATGCATGTCAGCCACCGTCACTAATAAATTTTGCTCCAGGGCTATTTGTGACAACAATCCTCACATCTTGGATAGGGCAACTACGTAGGAAGGGGTGGGGTGGATGTTTGATATTGACAGGTACATGTACATGTACATGTACATGTACACTACCTTGAGTGCATCATCCTCCACACGTTCCATGACTTCTAGGATGAGTGCTGCCAGGACATTGAATCCTTGGCAGTAGCCTACAGCTTTGTTCCAGCGGGCATAGGCTAGTAACACACGTTTGAGCACGACCCGATCATCCTCTGCATCCTGACCACAGAAGCCACTGCAGCCTGTCCGATGCAGGTCCTGTTGGAGGAATATAGACACAGAAATATTAAAGATAGTATACATGATTAGTAAACTGTTACAAATAGTTTTATCCCCCTGTGTGATTGAAGACATATGCATGATTAAAACCAACCTGAGCAAAAACTAGCTCGGTAGTTTTTCTAACTTGTGAGAAAACAGTCAAAAATATGTTTGCAGTCATTTCGCCCCAAAACCATTTCGCCCAAGTGATTTCACCCCCAAACCACTTCGCCCGAGTGCCATTTCGCCCCAAATCACTTAGTCCAAACACTACATCACCCAAACTTCGTGCACAGGCCGTGGTTCAGGGCGAAATGGTTCAGGGCGAAGTGGTTTGGGGGCGAAATGACTGCAATTGAATTTTCCTCATTTCTCAAAGACTATTATAGCACTTTAGAAAAAAACATTTCAGGGGAAGTTTTCTACGGTCATCATGTTTATATTGTGTAAGTAAGGCGTAAATCTGTGAACATTTCTGATTTTCGAGATACCAATCATATTTTTTTATATTTTTTATTATTATTATCTTTTGTTATACCGGTATTTTGCTTTCAGCATCCCCAGTGTGATGTACATGTACATGTACCATCCTAATATGATTTTAAAATTGAAAAAAACAATTGCGGGTACCAGGAATCGCTAAGATGGTGCACATTGATTCCTCCAAAAGATGTACCGGTAACACAATTCCTATGTATTCTTAACTCGGAATTGGTTCTAATACATATACACTCTTTCATGGTTAATTATCAACACCATCTTATGCACGGGGCAGTTCAATCACACGTTGCTGTCTGCAGGTGCGGATAGTAACAGATGCACAGTGACCTAACGCCATAAAAATGTTCCACCGAATGCGTGAGCATACACATGTAGCAACGCGTGTTCTTTTGCCCCGTGAGCAACATGGCATGCCATCAATAACTGTGAAAGAGTTTTTAAATTGACTCCAGGGAGGATTCCCAAGCCTACCCCGGAATGAAAAGTCTGTTGATGAGAAAATGACAAATAAGGGAGAAAGAAAAAAAGTGGAATTTACAGAGCGTGATCCAAAACTGGTAAACACTGGATGAAAAATGTCTTTTTTAAATTAATGAAAATAATATCTCAAACAGTAAAGATATACATATTTTACAATCATATTACAAAAATTAACAGAATAAATTTGGCTGGGCACACTTAGTCCATGGGCCAGAGGCCAAAATTTCACATATTGGTACCACCTGAGGTGGCAAAACCTAAATGCATTTTTTTGAAAGGTCTATATCTAGGGATGATAAATTGATGTGATAGCAATCCCAGGGTGGCAGCTTAGTGGTAGAAAATGCCTACTTTTTAAGCCTAGTCAGAATGAAGCTTCTTCATAAATCCTTAGCACTTGGGTTAGGATATGGTTGAACAATTCGCAATTACACCATTATGTTTTGTTGTATGATGATGAAACTTGGTCAAATTGTTGTTTAGCTATAGCTTTTAAAAATGACGTCACGTAAAAATAATTTTTTTTCTCTAGAGGGCGCTGTTCATAGACGTATATAATGTGTTCATATATTACACAATTTTGTTTAGATGCTAAACAGTATTTTAAACATTAATCTTTTGTTCGTGTCCCCTGTGAAACAAACCAAACTTAATTAACGGTTTAAAAGTGTTGGTTTAGGTATGTTTTAACTATTTAGACGGTAACATTTAAAGAAATTGCCAGTATAGCACCTGTCTGAGTAACAGTATTGTCTATACATCATACATGTACATTGTAGTATTTATATTAGCGTCATGTGTACATGCTTGTTGTTATCAGCTATGTCTCAAATGTGCTACCAAAGACATCACAAATTAAGTAACCATACTCCACGTGATGATGAAATTCACATGATGACAAATTTATTGCCATGGCAACTATCTATAGAGGGCGCTATAATTGATGATTATTTTGTACATGTATATGACACTTAATAAGAGCAACTTGTATGACCATACAATATCCTGTGCACATAAATAGTTACCGGTACAAATAATCTTCAGTGGTGCATCTTGCCAGCTGCATTGTAAGGCAAATTGTATATGAAAAGTGACAGCTACAATGTAGGGTTACTATTAAAAACAGATATAAAGTTGGCATCAGCCAATTCATTTAGCTGCAGGGTTAACTTCGTTGTGTTAGGGAACAGCGTGAGTCGATGGCAACCTCAATCTGCCCGAGAATTCCGAGTGCCTATCACGGGAGATACCAGAATCTTCAGGTTACACCGTTCTCAGATCCGAGATACCTCCGGTATCTCAAAACAGACTTGACCATTCTTGTCCTTTACACACGGAGTAACCAACTCCCTAACCCAACAAAATATTTGAAAATCCATCTCCACCAAATACAATTGAATAACGGAAATCTCCATTTAACTTTGGTGGAACACGTCACTGATCCTATAAACTCGGAAAGAAACAATACCAATTCGTTATCAAAAATAATCCAAAACATACAATTAATCGGGATAGCCCATACAACAAAAATCAGGTAATTTACCAAAAACCCACACTCAAGGGTAACTATTTAAATTACCAAAACAAAAACTATACCTCAAAAATAGCTATCCCACCCAACGGATTCTTAAATTTAACGTGTACGAATGACACAAAATCCCAAAAATATAAACTGTGGAAAATAAAAAAAATAAAAAAAATAACACAACACATCGGTAAAACTCCAACTATATAAAGGACTACAACACATTGCAATTAACTCCATTTTGATTGCAAATACCCTAAAAAGGTCCTTTTCCACGAAAAAGAAACACAATCCGATGATAAATTTCCACCTACGGATCACACGCAGATATCAGGATTTTCCTCTCTGCTGATCACGAACGCTCATTGGACAACGGAACCAAACAATGGGAGGTCACGCAGAGCATGATGCATCTACGACGCATAAAGAGCTGGGGAAACCCACACCAAACCAACTAACTGCAACAATGACGTGGTCGAAACACACCAGGGTCCTATTTCATAAAGCCCACTTAGAAACATTCCTAAATAAACATTCTCAACTCATGTTTTTAAAGATAGGAAAAATATATTTTATTGTTCCTAAATCCACGTAAGAATGTTTTTAACTTTTATGAAAAAGGACCCGCAGGCCTGTCAAGCCAGCAATGTGTCTCAACCTAACCGTATATACAACAGACACATCACCAAACTTTGACAGTCCCTACCATAACCTAGACCAACTAAAAGCAGAAATTGCGCAAAAAAGCGCAAAAAATAGATCGCTTAACTCAAAACAAGAGATAAACGCCTTGACAAAAATTACCCAAACACTACAGAATATAACAAACAGCATGCATATCGTTATATTCATACCGAAACGCCTAAAAAATGTCAAGGCTAAACAAAACTAAGAGATCACCAAACTTTAAAAAAAAAAGCAAACCAATTACAAATGGATGCGAACGCAAACTGTAAAAACCTAACTAGCAACAACCTGTGAACAACTACCAACCTATCCAAAGCAAATCCTTCAGGAACTGAAAAATATACCGCTTTTGGTAAACAACTAAGAGTTTGTTCCGACAATTGCTAAAACATTGGGAACAATCTACGAGCGGTAGATAACCTTAAAACACCCATAAATGAGAGTGGCCAGAATGTTAAACACGCAAAAATCCTTTCTAACACCAAACGGCGACAAAAAGAAAGCATGCCGGCACACGCCTAAACAAGCCAACGTTTTAAAATAATGAAAGGACACTTCAAAAAGACAAAACTCCACTCAGTGTTAATATCCATAACAATACCAGTAACAAACCAGAACTATAAAAAGAGCAGTCACTGAACACTAAACTATCCTGCTCTAACTGAACAAAATAACAAAAGCTGGTTCTATCGCCCTCAAGATTTACCCAAATGCGAGGTAATCCGATTCATTTTGAATCAACCCGCAACTGATGAAGGGCAGACGGAAGCCCAGAAAGCTAGCTCTTGCTAAACCTAAAGCAACTGAAAAACGTTCCTTTACTCGCACAACCAAAAACCGGGGAAACTCTCCTATACCACCAATGTACAATTAACCCAGTAAAAACGGTACAATTGGACAAATTTGAAATAAAATAATATAACATTTTATTTCAAATAATCAAAACGAGTCAATCAGAACGCCCGTGTCACTTAATGGGTAAGAGCCTTCACCCCCTTACACAAACCTAAAGGAACTGAAAAACGTTCCTTTACTCGCACAACCAAAAACCAGGGAAACTCTCCCATACCACCAATGTACAATTAACCCAGTAAAAACGGCACAATTGGACGAAATACAAATTTGGAATAAAATAATATAACATTTTATTTCAAATAATAAAAACAAGTCAATCAGAATGCCTGTGTCACTGAATGGGTAAGAGCCTTCACCACCCCAATCCCCCCCCCCCCCCCCTCCCCATTCCCCAAACCCCCCTTACAAATTTATAGTAACAATCAACATACTGGCATAGGATTCATTGTTCACCAACTGCCTGTCTGTATTTTATTGCCATAACCACCTGCAGTAACAGCGTAATTAATATTATGCCAACCCATATGCCAAAGGATGTACATATAATGGAATTATCATGTAACTTAATGGCAAAACACAAAACTAAGAAAAACAGAGACTAAGCTGCTCATTTGGAGATGCTATCACATGGTTTTGTACTTAGGTCGATCCTACAAAGCATTTGGCACCCTTAATGTTTTGCCACCTTGGGTGGTACCAATATCTGGTCTGGCCCATGGACTAACTGTGTCATCACATTTTCAAGAAATACATGCAGTTGAAAATGCATGTAAACAATGGTAATTTTTGTCAATTTTATTGATTGTCCGTCCCTCACGTATAAAAAAAACTTCTGCATAACACCATGAACACTGTGAAGTAAATTTCAACAAACAGTAGATAATAATACCTCAAACAGTAAACAAATGTCCATATTTTACAATCATATTACAAAAATGAGCAGAATAAATTTGGCTGGGCACACTGTCATCACATTTTCAAGAAATGCCGTACATGCAGTTGAAAATGCATGTAAACAATGGTAATTTTTGTCAATTTTATTGATTGTCCGTCCCTCGCGCATAAAAACAACTTCTGCATAACACTGTGAAGTCAATTTCAACATGTGATAAACTGGGTGTGTATATTAACATCAGTAGCAGGTACATGTAACCAAACAGGTTCACTTTAGTTTTCATGTGTTGTATTGACTAAGAAAAGTAATTTGTCTCTAGATTTCCGTCCCTCAAGTTGGGGACAGAATTGGATCACGCTCAATGTGTACAAGCCCTACCCACCTTGACGATCTGAACCCCAAGGGTGTCATCATCTGGGTTACTCCTATCATTGAACGTAAACTTGACCGTCTTGGGCCAGTCCAGTTTGAGGTGCTTGACGTGGCGATTCGCTAGACTCAGCCACACTGACTTACGGAATTCCTGGGGAAGCCCTTTGGGTAGCCGCGCCACAGCTCGCAAGGCGTCATACCACTGGATAGTTAATGGCACACATTAAACAATTAAAATTGGAAACAGTAAAGTTGCAATCCAGTTATGCATGTAACGGTATCGTATGTAAGTCATGTACCGGTACGTAAACGTTTGACAAATTTACATGTTATGTACATGTACATGTGTACATGTTTAATACCGGTAAATGTTTTTGTGGCACATAGTATTTGGACCTACATGTACATTGTATAGAGATAAACTTTACATAATTTTAAAGCTCTTGAAATAGCCGTTATTTTATAAAATAACATCAAAATAGTATCTCATACCACAAAAAAATAATTTATAACCTTTGACCTTGATTTGCCAAAATGCGTATTTTTCAAAATGCGTAACTGTTTTTTATTTGTTAGCTTAAGATGTAAGGAACATTTCCAGAAAGATTTGGGATGGGCACTCTTACAGTTTTTAAGTTATGATAATTTTAACATTGGCTAACATGTAAATAACATGTAAATATAATGTAAATACATGTACAGCACATGTAAATACCATGTAAATAACATGTAACTGTGTATTGTTACTTACATTTTGTTCATTGTAATTAGTATTTGGAGCACTCAGCACCCTCAAAGTGTTTTCTAAAGGTTGTTTGAAAAGACTTAGCCAAGATTGGATGAGAATTGTGGAGGAAAAGCTTCATTTTGTTCACAACTTAATGAACGGACAAACTGAAATGCGAGTGACGGCACTTTTTTCCTCTAACTTTAATACAGTTACCGGTAGTTGTTCAGTTGTTGCATATAATTGTTACCCTCATTTATACTTCAGTATGGTACATGTAGGTATCTTGTATAAACATTTGGTTGTTGTACATTTGGTTTGAGGAAACTTTTCAATTGAAACCAAGACAATTTTTGGCATGTCCACTTCACGAAATGCGAGTGACGGTTTTGTCGAACAGTGTCATGCTCATATTTAGTATCGTTTAATTTTCTTAATACCATTTGGTTAATGCCTTATATACATGTACATGTATTGAGTATTGCCATACCAAAAATAAAAGAGAAATTTCCTGTATTTTAAAAACTACATCACTAAGATTGTAAAAGTGTGCAAAAAAGTGAAATGCGAGTGACGCTGGAATGGCCCACATGTATAAAAAATGAATTAACAAACATGATGACAAACAAAAGTAAACTGATGAGAAAATACCAAACAATATTTTACATGATATACCCGGTACATGTACGGTAAGGCCTACATGGACAACATGTACAATGTATTCAGATTATTACTCGTATACATTGTGTAAACAGCAGAATAAAATTACACTGCTTTTTGATGTCTACAAATATTTGATGGATACAGCTTCAAATAAATGTCGCTGGAAGTCGCTGGAACGACAACACACATTTACATGTAGCCATGCTGTAAACCCATACACATGCCATACATGTACTTGTACCAACACATTGTAAAGTATTACACACTACCAGCAATGTTACTGTTGCGACAAAATTGTTTACGTAATGTACCAGTACATGACATTGTACTTACATTGTACATGTATCGAATAAAAGTGGGTTTGAACGTGCAGTCTACATAAACGTGAGAATAAAAGGGACACGGTGCCTTCAACTTCCCAAAAAGTTTACACACTACCAGCAATGTTACTGTTGCGACAAAATTGTTTACGTAATGTACCAGTACATGTACTTACATTGTACATGTATGGAATAAAAGTGGGTTTGAACGTGCAGTCTACATGTATAAACGCGAGAATAAAAGGGACACAGTCTTAAAGGGAGATAAGTCGAAACCGGATACCTCGAAAATCCGTTTACCTCAAAGTAATGTCACATTCCCTAAATAAACATAGGCTTTTGTGCACGCAAATACATGTACCTTCGTACCGGTAGCTCGAAATTCTTGTACGAGAGCCTCCATTTACCTCTAAGTTTGTTTAGCTATTCACAAAGAAACCGCAACTGAATTACGATCTCAATGAGCATGAAAATCTTTTCATTAGTCTTATCTGTCAATTTAATCTGTATTTTCATCAAGAGATGCAGCATGATGCACTCCCTCGCTGTTACAATAGGGCCTAAACAATCCATAAGCCGCAACAAATCAGGCTTCCTGGAAATGCTTGAATGGTCTTGCCGCTGTCGATGGGCTACAGTAGGTACGCGATGCATTGGTTCTCGGTCGCTTTGGTTCTCGCATGCTTCACATGGGGTAGATCAACCTCGAACATGTTCACTGCCATTGTTAAAGCATGCCAGGAATGCAACCAGAACCTGGGATCGACCGTGGATAAGCTTAGTGCGCCCTCTACTGACAGGATAGCACCAATCACGCAATCACACTGCTAGCCGTGCGTGCGTGTGCACGTGCAGCACTGCACTGCAAACCGCCTGCAAAATACGGATGATATGATGAAAAAAACACCACAAAATGAAGACACAAAACACATGGTACGTGCTCGTGGATTTCATTCGGCCGTTTCCATATCAGCGATAAATCGAGTAACGATCGATGCCTTGTGAAACTCATTGTCAATTCTCTGGATGTTTTGTTTGTCAGAATGAGTCAGTTCTTAAAATCAAAGTGCCGCTGGATTTATCGAATAGCCGCCATTTTGTGGGGCACCTTTTGTTACTTAAACCGTTCAACAATGGAAGCCCAAAATGTGCAACCATGCATGTCCAAAAGGAACAAAGAAACTGCCCCAAGAAATGGCGGCTATTCGATACAGTCTATAGGCTGCAGTTTTGTAATGTTAGCGGCGCCCTCTGTTGTCGAGTCTTTCGCACCTCCTCCGAGTCACACATTCTGATGCAGTGGATGCCGCGTCAGTGCCAGACGTGTGTATTCATTCACTGTATGATTAACTCCCGTTCAGGCTGCCTCGTAAGTCAACAACAACAAAATTCAATGTATCGATTAAGCAACAACTTGGGTAACAGATGGCTTTCCCTTCTATTCACTGGGGAAATAATGCCCACCTGTTGCTCATTATGAATGCAACCATAAATTGAAAGAAAACGTTTCCAAAACCTTTACCAGGCACTATTATTCAGCAGGGCCTTCGGCGCGCCGTGTTCGGCACATCATACATCTACATGTATACATGTACCCCCGGTACCAAAAATTCGGGAGCCAGACAGGGGGTTCGTTATTACCGAATATTTTTTTTATTTTGGTGTTAGTTATAGCGACGTTCTACTGTACCATTTAAAGGCCCTAGCTGTAGATGATCTGTTTTTGAGCGATTCTGCGAATAAAACCATTATAAATTAAAAGAAAGACATCAACAAACTCATCCGAAGTAATTTCAGCTTTGTCAAATGTACCACGTTTAAAAAAACCATGAAAATCCATATGCGTTTTCCTGGTCTTGGCGGGGTGTTTCAAATATTCGTTCTCAGTTGATCGCGGACTATGTTGCTTGCGTCATGCACACTATCGTTGGGGCACATCATATACTGCGTGTGCGCGCGATCCATAAAAATGCATCGCGTTGGAACACGCACACGCAGTACACAGCGCCCTCGCATTTTGGACCGCTTAGATGCGAACCCAAAATAAGTAAATCGTTTGCAAACGATCTAAATAATTACATCTTTATGGATTATTTTCTGGTAAATTTATATCATTTTGAGCGGAAACCTTTCATTGGGTAGTTGCTATTAATTCAATCTTTACTTTCAGAACTTTTCCCCTGTAAACTCGTCGATTACTTTTTGGGGTCATTGCAAATGATCCACTGGGCCTTTAAGGTTGTTTCTGCTGAAAGTACGTGTATATTGGTTCCAAAGCGTTTCAGAACTGATTATCATGCTCAGTAGGAACACGCTCAAACTTGCACCCTTTGGTGATAAAGAAACTCAGTTTGTAATTAAAACAAGTGTGGAAATGGAATGGCGCTGGGCTGAAGGCCGGGTTGACAAGTCAAACTCAACCCAGGTTGACAGTATGTGGAGCGTAAAATGCCCTTAAAATGGAGAGAAATCTATGGGAGTATAATGGTTGACACCATCCTGAGATCTCAGGGAATTTCCACTCTGCAAAGCGACGTTACAATACCCTGAGGAAATCCACGCAAATCTGTGGAGTAAGCTGGCTGTTGCGTCTAGCAAACACACGCCCGTGGCATTTTGATGTAATTTAATCAATTTGGTCATGTTATGTCGAAAACAAACAATTGCTATACCGGGTACTTTCCAGAAATTGTATTTGGTTCTGTTCCTTACGACTGTCCCATTCCTACCACAATTCCTGACGACGATCTTATTTACTTCGCAGCTTTTCAAATTAATAACAGGGATGCATGCTGACGAATTGAATAGAACAGATTCCCCAGTATGCTTTAAATAGCAGCCAATCGCCGACGCGGACAACGGCTAGCATTACCGAGTACATACATGTACAGATGTACATGTAGCACACTGCATGCACGGTACTTACAATCTGCGCGCATTGCATTTGAATGCCTGCAATGCACTGCCAAGTTTCCTGATTGGTCCAGATAGAGGAGGCGACAAGATTTCTGTCGGTTGTTCCCCAGCAAAATGAGGCCGGTTTCAACAGGGCCTCGGTACGCACAATCGGGAAGTGCGTTAAAGGGGCACTGTTTTAAGAGGATAGGTTGACACATGCTCATGTACATGTATATAAGCTGAACATGCATTGACATACATTGTAAGCTGAACATGCTTACCTGGCGGAAAGCTCTTTTCCCAGGGAGAGGTTCAATACTGAACTTCAGTCTGGCATCCACCCCTGGCGAAGAAAACAGGCAACTATTATGTGTTACATTATAATGTGCAGTTTGAGCAAGCATCCAATAAATAAACTGATGGTTTGCAACTGATACCGGTACATGAAGTACAATGTAGGGTACGTGTGTTGCTACGTGTAGTCCCACAATAGCCTTTGTTTATGGTATTAAAGCAGCATGTATCACAAGTCCGTTCAAAAGCGCAATCATGTGGCAAAGGCTTATTTCATGTATGTTACAGCCCACGTTGCATTGTTCAAACTGCGCAATTCATATATCCATTGCATAATGAGTGTGCGTGCCTAGAAACCGGCGCATACATTGTACATGTACATGTGTACATGTGCTTATGAACCGGGGCAAATGTGTACTTACGAGCCGGTTTGGCTTGCATTGTTACACGTGTATAAGTATGTGTATACACATACTGTATGTACCGGTATGCAGCAGTCTGTCAAACATGTCAAACAACAGTGAGCTTTTTTGCTAACTGATCACGAGTGGTAGCAGAAAACAAATTGGCAAAGGCGTTGCAGCTGCGCTGCTCCCCGTCCTCGCAGTATGGTGATGCTCTCAAAGTGTGCTAGATTTGTATCCCATCATCAGGGCTCGAAAAGTCCTCTCCCGATGGAAGAGCCGACACCAATATTTCGTGGAACTACATGTACATGTAGCCATGGTAGCGATGGGAATAAGACCAATTAAACACATGTTCCTTCTAACATGTGTGTGGCAACAGACTGTTGAATTGGCGCTGAATGATTTTAGCTGCAGCTTGTTGCTGATCGAGCTGGAAAGTTTTACACGTACTGTACATGTACATGCTTTTCATCAGGGTGGAAAATAGTCCGTAAAATGACATCACGATATTAGCCAAATCTGTTTGCTGCCTGCAGCAGCGGGATTTCAACATTTTCCAGCAAAGAGTGAAATAATGGGTTAAAAATGAGTCTCAATTTTCACTTCTTTAATTGATAGGCCTATAAAAGGAGACATTGATAATTTATACCGTATGTCAGAGAGTAGAAACATGCAAAAATAATCAAACTTCCCATCAGCGCGGCCTAACATTTTATTTGTACAAAGTCTTACGTCTCTTCTGTGATACTGCCTGCAGAACAGCTGTCAGAACATCCTGGTTTTTATTGATTTTGGCCACATAGCGATCCCGTCTCTTCAGCTGTTTGATGAGACGGCCAGACAGCACAGCCACACTGTGCTGTAAACTACGCACCATGTCTTGTAACTCGTTGATGCCTAGAGGAAGAAATGAACATGGGATGACTAAATTCAAACCGTTGTGTGTTTTTGTTTTAGTTCATTTACCTGGTAACCAGTTGACGCCAGAGGTCATGTAAACACGCACAAATTTCCCCATCGCTGTAGCAGAGGACTAGTAAACACGTTTAGCAGAAACTTATATGTACCGGTACTGCGTTTGACGTCTACATGTACAACTGCAGTAATTTCCGAGAGAAATGGCCAAACAAAAATTGATAACAAAGCGACATTGTGGTGTACAATGACGGTGCATCGACATGTAACAATTACGTTCACAGCACATGATTAATGAGTTGTTTTCCGCCCTCCATATTTCAACTAAAAATGAACCCGCGCCTACATGTACATGTACCGGTACATGTACGTATACATGTACATGTACTGGTACAGCAATGTTTGAAATAAGCCCTGCATTAACTGATTAATACATACTGTATGTATACATGTACATGTAGTACAAATGTATCTAGATTCCAGACACAAATGAATAAGTAAAACATTATTACCATCTCAGTGTTCTCCACGGGTTTTTCATTTGCTAGGGCGGCACCACCCCCCCCCCCCCCCCCCCGCGAAGCCCCGCCCCCATTTTTCTGTTACCTGGAATTAGTTTTATCCTTATATTATTCTATTGAACGCGGGATGCACATCAAGAAGGGATAATAAAGGACGTGTTTCTGTCGTCACAGATCCGAATTTAGATCACAAACTGTGTCACTATTCGTTTTTTCCTCAACGTTTGTTTTTTTTAAATTTTCCCACCACTTACACGTTCACTTCCACCTCCAAAATTTCCTTTTTAAATTCATGACAATGTCTCTTCCGGCCGGTTGAACAAAAAAGGATTTTAAAAAACGCAAATGCAAGTGACGCGCGACGGGCATTCACCTTCTTTTATGTTTTGATCGGTACCGAGTGGGGCACCTGTACTCCCTAGTACGCGAAAAGCCGTACTAACTGCGCGTAAACAAAGTACCCGACTATGTTAGACGGATTTAGTCAACAGAGGGCGACATCAGTTCGTTTTCCTTGGGAGCGGCCCGTGTGCAGTGAGTGGTACATGTACATGTACAGTATACATGATGTAAATACATGAAAAGCATCGTGAAAATGTTTGCAGTGCGGCATTTATTTTTTGCTAGGGCGGTCGTGATTTTGCTCGGGCGGTCGAGATTTTGCGCGGGCGGCACAAAAATTAGGTAGGGCGGCACGCCCTAGCAAAACATCTCGTGGAGAACTCCGCATCTAAAATTAAAATCCCACACCAACTTTTTGCAATTGGGCTATTTCACAATACATGTAAGTGGTCATTTGAGTAAATTACAGTATAACCCATCCTGGATAACTTTATCAGTCATGTCAGTGCAAATACATGATGAGTGATTATATATGATGGGTAATATGAAGGGCAAGCTACAGAACCATTTTTACATAATTCTACGAGTTATTCGTTTTGAATTTCTTTATTTACATGCACTTTTAACACCATTTGGGAGTCTCATTTCAAGTTTTACAGTAGTTTTAAGTCAATCATTTGATGATATACAATGTACATTGTAGTGTTCAACAATATTGTGAAACTTGGGTTGGTGTAATTCGGTCGAAAAATGTTAATTTTATGAACATTTCAAAATAAAGTGGATTTCCCATTAAATAAAATATGTAATGTCCTCTCCAGGACAAGGTATTCATGACAATGGAATAGTTTGGAAATATGTACTCACAAACATGACAAATGTTTGTATCATCTACAGGACACATTTGATGGAATAAATATGACAATTTGATCGTGGGAGAGATTTGAGTAAATATTATCAAGATCATATTCAGGGTTCAGTGTTCTCCACGGGTTTTTCATTTGCTAGGGCGGCACTCCCCCCGCGAAGCTCCGCAACCCCCCCCCCCCCCCCCCCCGCCCCCCACCACCCTGCGAGACTGTGGACAATGGCAAGTGCGCCCTCTATAGGTACAGGATAGTACTGATCACGCAATCACGCTGGCCGTACGGAAGTGCGTGCAGCACTGTAAACCGCCCACAAAATACGGACGATGTGATGAAAAAAACACCATAAAATGAAGACACAAAACACATGGTCAGATGGTACGTGCTTTACAAAATGGAAATTAATATTTTAATCTTGTACATTAAATAGATCTTCAAGTCAGAACAAAAATCTTGCCAAAAACGATGTTTTAAAGCTGGGAAAAGGGGCTTAATTACAATTTTGTTTTTCTAAGGCGGTCGTGATTTTGCTAAGGCGGTCGTGATTTTGCTCGGGCGGTCGAGATTTTGCGCGGGCGGCACAAAAATTAGGTAGGGCGGCACGCCCTAGCAAAACATCTCGTGGAGAACCCTGGGGTTGTAGAAAATCCAGGACAGCAGTTAATTGTAATTGACATGTCAACCATGATTGAAATATTTTATGTTATGTTTGTATAATTAACAGTACCATTCCTTCTAACAGGACATTGCATGGCATTACCATTTCAACATTTAGTCTGGCCATTACTGTACATGTATATTGTGATATTCTCAAATCTGTGTTTAACAAAAGTCCTCTCCAGACAACCAATTACGAATCATTATTTCATTGGAAAAAATAAACATGTTATAATCATAATGCCACGCTCTGATATTTTAGGAATTAATAGTATACATCCTGAAGTTTTCAGATCAACAGAGTTTTTGTGAGTTTGACAAGTTTGAAATTTGACCCCCAGTTGCCAGTGAGACTGAAAGTGTACACTTATTGTGAAATAGCCCAATTGTCAAAATTCACATGTTTCACACATGTACAGTACCAGGTATGTACAACCCATGGTACAACACACATGAAGAATATACCATCATTTTACTAAGTATGTGGTTATATTAATTTGGTACCAATATGTATGCAATTTATTTCATTGGCTCAAACATCATCTCACACTTTCAATTGACAATAATTGATTTTCCAAGGACATCTGACCACAGATGTGCCATTAATGATTTACTACAGAACCATTGTGACATTTTAATACTATATGGTATACCTGAAAATGCTTTTCTCTTTTTATGGTAATCAACATTTGTGGATGTTGTCATTGCAACCCACTCATTTCAAGAACTCACAGGTGTTCAGTAGCACTTCAAATGTTTACATTGTACCTGTACATGTACTGGTACATGTATTGTACATGTACTGTACTACGTGTACATGTACCGGTACCGGTACATGTAGGCCTACGGTACATGTACTGGTACATGTACATGTACACATACATGTACACATATGTCATGTACACATACATGTACCGGTAGTACATGTACAATTAGCCCTACAATTAGGGCTGTAAATAGCTCGCTTTTCAAATCTGACTTATTACTGTCGCAATTCACAGCCCTACGACGAGGCTGTACGGAAATGCTAAGTTTCAAACTGCTGAAATCCGAGAAAGTTTCACTACAAATATCGTCCGAAGCACATCAGACCAGAGCACTTTCACATACTGAGAGTCTAGTGTTTCATAAAATAACGGTAAAGCTTACGGAATCGTCAATTTGGCCATCTACGGCGTCTTGAAACATTGGGCAAAATTCGGACAACGTTCTGAACTGCATGCCAATGTGCGCCGCCATTTTAGCTGATATGCTGGACGATGGTGGCGCTTCTCGATCATGAGAAGTCAAGGAGCCCGGCTGTGCAATATGCATTTATAATTCATATCGACGTCGCGTGTGTTCATCCAGCTGGCAAGTACGTCACGCGCGTAGTGCAGTACATGTGGCTGTACGGTACATGTGGCTGTACGGTACATGTGGCTGTACACATGTACAGTACGCACGTACCGGTACATGTGCGCGTGTGTATACTGTACATGTGGAGATGCATACATATTGCACAGCCGGGCTCCTTGATGTCTCATGATCAAGAAGCGCCACCATCGTCCAGCATATCAGCTAAAATGGCGGCGCACATGGGCATGCAGTTCAGAACGTTGTCCGAATTTTGCCCAATGTTTCAAGACGCCGGAGATGGCCAAATTGACGATTCCGTAAGCTTTACCGTTATTTTATGAAACACGACTCTCAGGATTACAATGGTGTACATGTATGTGAAAGTGCTTTGGTCTGATGTGCTTCGGACGAAATTTGTAGTGAAACTTTCTCGGATTTCAGCAGTTTGAAACTTAGCATTTCCGTACCGGTACAGCCTCGTCATAGGGCTGTGAATTGCGACAGTAATAAGTCAGATTTGAAAAGCGAGCTACCGGTATTTACAGCCCTATTTGTAGGGCTAATGTACAATGTACGTGATAGGTTACATTTTCCTACAGGTATAACAAAAAAAATGTTAAAGGCAGTTCACACACCATTACTTGGAATATTGACAGGAAATGAGATGGAACATGGGGTACATGCACATTTAAAACAAATATTTATGAATATTTGACAAAAGAGACTATTTATTCAGGTTATTTTATGAAACATCGAAAAATCGAAAGAAAAATCGAAAGAAAAAAAACTAACTGTGTTTCGTCCAAGTAAACTTTTGCATATCTACCGGTAATACAGTTTTTACGATGTGAATACATACATGGCATGCATGGCATGCATGTTGTTAAATAAACATAAACAATATATTTTGTCACTTGTTGCCTGCAGTAAAATTGCACTAGACAAATAATGCAACACTATGGTCGATTTCCACATCATTAATACCTTATCTTGGTGGCCATCCGTCCTCTAGTTTGGGGCTTAATAATGATGCAAAATGAAAGGCAATAAACCTTATCGACATTCTCAATGCATTATTGGATGACAAAATTGCCCGGCCAAATGTGCGTAAACCTATGAGGGGGACGCCAACTCGGCAACTTTTGCACTCATTTTCACGAAAACCAAAAAGAGTTGAAGAATCAACCTCCCACTACTTTACTGTATCTTTGACACATATCAAACATACGTACATGTACTGACAAACACGTCCCAAAACAGAAATGTTGCAAATGCGAGAAATTCCCTTCGTAGTGGTAGAGTCCGAGTACCGCACTCGCAGCTCGGTACATGTATGCGCCATGCAACACGCACCGTATCGGCACGGCGCTGGTTGGATTGAGTGTGCTGCACTTTTGTCATCCAATCCATGATAATGCATTGAGAACAGTGTTATTAAATAAAGGTAGAAAAGCATGGGTGCAATTTCCATTTGAAATGTGTGGACTGATATAAATACCTGGGAAATGGTGAAAGATATTTTAATAAATACAAATTTGTGTATAAGTTGATCAGGGTTGTGTTTTAACACGTATCAGACAGTCAGAGGGTATACCGGCCGGTAGCCCTAAAGTTAGGGCTGTAAATTGCTCGCTTTTCAAATCTGACTTTTTACAGTCGCAAATCACAGCCCTAAGGCAGGGTAGTACGACAATACTCAGTCTGAAACTGCTCAAATCTGACAAAGTTCTACTACAAATATCGTCCGAAGCACATCAGACCGAGCACTTTCACATACACCATTGTAATCCTGAGAGTCTAGTGTTTCATAAAATAACAGTAACGCTTACGGAATCGTCAATTTGGTCATCTACGATGTCTGGAAACATTGGACAAAATTCGGACAACGTTAAACATGCATCTCTATGAGCGACGCCATCTTAGCTGATATGCTTCCGCTTCTCGATCATGAGACGTACAGGAGCCCGGCTAACTGTGCAATATGCATAATCCATATTGACGTCGCGCGTGTTTGTCCCAGCTGGCAAGTACGTCACGCGCGCAGTGTAGCTAGTTATCTAGATTGGTTCCCGATCCCTATAGATTGGTTCGCTTATTGCGAAAATATATATTATATTCTCCTGTGTGGAATATGTGGACGGGAACCAGTCTACTAGTTATCGAACTGTGCGAGTGACGTATTGCCAGCTGGGATAAACACACGGACGTCAATATGAATTATGCATATTGCACAGTTAGCCGGGCTCCTGTACGTCTCATGATCGAGAAGCGGAAGCATATCAGCTAAGATGGCGTCGCTCATAGAGATGCATGTTTAACGTTGTCCGAATTTTGTCCAATGTTTCCAGACATCGTAGATGACCAAATTGACGATTCCGTAAGCGTTACTGTTATTTTATGAAACACTAGACTCTCAGGATTACAATGGTGTATGTGAAAGTGCTCGGTCTGATGTGCTTCGGACGATATTTGTAGTAGAACTTTGTCAGATTTGAGCAGTTTCAGACTGAGTATTGTCGTACTACCCTGCCTTAGGGCTGTGATTTGCGACTGTAAAAAGTCAGATTTGAAAAGCGAGCAATTTACAGCCCTAACTTTAGGGCTTAAACCGGCCGGTAGAGTGCCCTAAGTTTTGATCAAATACCGGTAGCTGTTATTTTGCAAATTTAATGAAATGCTACAAAATAATGAATGAATAATGAAATAGTTATTAGTTGCCTCATTTGGGCTTGACAAAAATGTTACGGGAAACATAAAATCGAGTTTCATTAGCCTAATGTCTTCAGCACTTACTTTTGGCATTAAGAGTTGCTTTTGGTAGTCGTGCCGACTCCTGGAAACTGTCCCCCTTACTGCTGAGATATGCGCCCTCCGAATTACTCGAATACTCGGTGAAACCATCACTGTCAATGCTATAGCGCGAGTTTAACTGACACCTGTCGTAAATTTCGCACAGCAGTCCATCCAATATGGAAGAATCCCTCCGCAATTTTGTTGGGCTGTTTAGAGATTCGCTGTTGTCGCTATCACGACTGTCAAGAGACAAGGTACTCACTCGAACCCGGAGTCCCACCCCACTGTTCCTGCTCGCACCAAAACCCTCAGTATCGCTGCCGTCCAGACCACGACATGTCTCATCCTGCAAAAGGCTAGAACCGAGCTCACCATCAAACACCGACGATCCCAAGCACGCCAACCGGTCATCGTGATGACGGTGATTCGGTTCAATATGGTCGCCAGTTTGCGGCAGCGGTTCCGATTCTAGCGTCAATTCTTCCCATTCCGAGGCGCTGTTAAGGGGACCAAGGTCATTGCCGGGCATCAATCTCCCCTTCTGTGGGTACGGAAGGAAGATTTCGTCCTCAAGTTCGGACAATTCCTCTTGCGAAACGTCAGCAGACGTCTCACTCCGTCTGCCAGCCATTCTGCCATGTTTGAAAACTGGAGCAAAATATACCGAGTGAGGGCGCTGCTCATGGCTGTTTAGACTGGTTCCCGCCGGCCACAGACAGCGCGCTCCACATATTTCCATCGATATATATACACTGGATGAAGTATGCAATAGCAGTTGGCTATACAAGAATTGAAGCACGCGCCGGCCGCCATTGTACCCCAAGAAGAATACTTGGCCTAGACTGCTCCCCGGTCCATGCGATCGCTTGCATTCCACTTAACACCTGTAGACCATGACGTAGAATAGTGAAGACAGTATGACCAGTCTAGGCAATGTATCGTGTTAGGTGGTGTATAATGCCGGACGGTGACTTTAATTTTAGACGTCGTTGCTTCATCCAGTGTATATATATCGATGCATGGGGTACCGTGGCCGAGCGGTTTAGGTCATTGACTCGCAATCATAGGTGAAAACTTGGGGTTGCAGGTTCCAACCTTCCCACGGCTACGGTACCTGTGCCCTTGGGCAAGGCACTCAACCACACTTGCTCCATCCTTCGGAAGGGATGTAAAGCCGTTGGTCCAGTGTGTTAGGTAATTTGGAACGCACTCTAAAGATCCCTGAGCATTCTTTCGTGAAGAGCAAAGGGGATCATCCCCGGTGTCTCTGGCCATTTCTAATTCTAATTCTTCATGGGTTTCCTCACGCTTGCGAGTGACAGTGCAATGAGCACTATTGAGGAATCCTTGGTATGAATACCAGAAAGAAATAATAATAATAATAATAATAATAATACAACGACTTCCCGCTCGCGTGATTTTGGTGTTTTCAACCCGAGAAGTAGAGTCTACTAAGTTTCCAACATCGATATATATACACTGGATGAGGAAACGACGTCTAAAATTAAAGCCACCGTCCGCCATTGTACCCCACCAAACACAATGCCTTGCCTAGACTGGTAGACAGTAGGCTGTCTTGACTAGTCTACATCATGGTCTACATATGTGTTAAGTGGAATGCAAGCGACGCATGGACCGGGGAGCAGTCTAGGCCAATCATTGTTCGTGTACAATATGGCGGTCGGCGCGTGGCTTCAATTCTCGTATAGCAAACTGCTATTTCATATTCATCCAATGTATATATATCGATGGTTTCCAATGACTGATGCTTCTCGAGTGACAAACTTGCAGAAAAGCCATAAACAGGACTCTGACACGCGTGCAATGAGATTAATCAGTGTCCAAGTCGCATTTGATTGTCAAGTTTGTCACTCGAGAAGCATCAGTCATTGGAAACCATCGATATATATACATTGGATGATGTATGAAATAGCAGTTTGCTATACGAGAATTGAAGCCACGCGCCGACCGCCATTCGATCGATTTTTTTTCCCGGTCGAGTTGGTACGAGTCGAGTCGGTATTCGGTCGACTTGACCGACATCCATTGAAGCCACGCGCCGACCGCCATTGTACACGAACATCCCACGAACGGATGTCAGTCATGTCGACTCGTACCAACTCGACCGGGAAAAAGAATCGATCGTCATAACCAACTCGACCGCGTACCAACTCGACCGCAAACCAACTCGACCATATACAAATGCAAAACAGGAGACGCCGTGTCGCGTCGCTGGATTCGGCCGTTGAATGTCGGCTTGCTCGCACACTGCACATGACACGCGTCTTTGCCGGCGCCCGGGTTGCTGTCGGCGGTGACTTTCGGCTCACGGGCCGCTGTTAGCGGTGACTGTCGGCTCGTGGGCCGCTGTCAGCGGTGACCGTCCGCGTGCATGGCGTGCATTCTAACTGCTGATAGGTTGTGCGCCTTGGCCGGGTAGCCACCTAGTTGAAGCGAAATGGTTCTGGTGCAGCAGCGATGATGTTAATGGCAACAGCGCCAGGAGTACCATAGGGTAGACATGTGCGCTATACAAGTGTCCACCATTACATGTATTACATTATTATTCACACTTGGTGTTGCTTTCTATTCTGGAAGGGGCCCTGGATGGCATCATTCAAACTAAACAAAAAAATGCTGCTGTGGCTTTGTCCAAGAGACATTAAAAGTTTCTGGAGAACTTACCCACTTTCCTAGAAACGCGAAAGCGTGGTCGCCGTGAATCATGTGAATCTCCTGGCGCGGAATGTCCCTGCATCCGGTGCCACCACCAAGTCATGGACGGCATCAAGCCGTCGAATGTGATGGCTGCGGTGGATGGCAGCATCGAAAATGCTTAAATTCCCTAAATTTCTTAAATTCCCTAAATTTCTTAAATTCCCTAAATTTCTTAAATTCCCTAAATTTCTTAAATTCCCTAAATTTCTTAAATTCCCTAAATTTCTTCAATTCCCTAAATTTCTTTAACCGTAGAGCCACTACCTGTGCAGACTAGCACCGATGCAGGGGGTGGGTGAGAGATGTTGTTGAAGCTGAAGTAGACCAGAATCAAAGTGGGTCTAGGAGAGGCACCATGCGTTCTAGGCAAAAACAAGAAAAAAAGGATGTGTGCGGATGTGTGCGGTTAAAGGTAAGCTGAATAAATTAACGTAAGCTTACCCAAAGAGGAAACCCACCTTCTGTCTAGAGGGGTTGCTGAACGCAGGGTGGAGCAGCCGTCGGAGCTGAGGCCCTTGCTGACAGCAACGCTGATCTGCCGGTGCGGCCCTCGGATTGGAGGACGTCCTGGAGGTAGCAGGATGTGAAAGTGTTGGATGACTTCCAGCACGCATCCTGCATAATGTCAGGAAGCGGAACTCCCTTGAAGGCGGCCCACGAGGTCGAAACGGCTCTGACGTCATGCGCTCTGACTCGGGAGTTCTGGTCTGAAGCCGTCGGCCAGTTTAGTTCGGTGGACCGAATGGCTGTAACAATCCAGCGAGCGATAGTTTCTCGTGAAGCTGGACGATGAGGAGGAGTCGACGTGATGAAGAGACTCGATCGTCGTAGCACCTCTGAATAGGGAGGGTTTCGGTCGCATACGGTTAGGCAAAACGACGACTATTAGTGAATTTACGTCATCGATTTCTGCGTACTCCCAAGTGTTGTTTTGTTGTTTACACCGACAACAACGCCTCTATACCTTAGTGAAAAACGGACAGCGAAAGGTAACGATTTTGGGGTTTGGCTAATCGTAGTCGTAATCACTAACCGTGCACACCGAAACCTCACTATTAGCTCGGTGATCCTATCCTATTGAGGTACCATTTGAGGGCTCGGACCGGGCACCACTTTTTATCTTCTAGAACAGACGAGTAAGATTTAATGTCTGGGACGAAGATGTCAGGAGGAACCGATTGGTTCTTCGTTAGGAAGAGGTCCGGGGAACCAGACGAACTCCATGGGGCTCCCAGCGAATATGGCCGGGTTCGATAAACAAGGCCTGGGGTTCGATAAACAAGGCCTGAAGTTCGCTTCGGCGTCGAGAGGTCGCGACCGCTAGGAGGGAGGCGAACTTAATCGAGAGGTTGAGCAAGGACGTCTGTCCCAAGGGTTCAAACGGGGGACGCGAAAGGAGGGGAGTAACTCACGAGTGGGAGGCTTCTCAATGAACATCCCGCGGAGGATATGACCCAAGGCGTAATTATTAGAGATAGAAGAGCCGTCGGGGAATCCCGCGTGGATGGCGGCAATGGCTGATCGGTAGTTCTTGATGGTGGCTACCTTGAGGCCAGAATTAAATAAGTAGACCAGAAAATCGCCAATGTCTGTCAGAGAAGAATGGGCCGGATTAACAGCTTTCCGTCGGCACCATTTATAGAAATGTCGAAGTCGGCTGTTGTGAACCTTACGATCGACGACTGTGTACCGCGAACGAGGCAGCTTCTGACGAAAGACCTGCTGCGCGGAAGGACTGTTTGACAATACAATGTCCTTCTCAGTAGACTACAACATAGATGCGGGATTCAAGGCACAGTACTTGCTTGGTTTAAGTCATACCTACAACATCGGTTACAAGCTGTCCGTGTCTTAGGGATTCAATCTGACAATACTAATCTTGTCTGTGGTGTTCCACAAGGCTCAGTCCTTGGGCCTCTTCACACTTTACACATCTCCTTTAGGACAGATTGCGCGGCTCCATGGAATTCAGCATCACTTCTACGCAGACGACACACAATTAAACATTTTCTCCTAGTATCCCTGGTGATGACACAAACACGCAGGAAAAGTTAGAAATCTGTATTCGTGGCATTCAACACTGGATGGCTGCAAACTTTCTTAAATTTAATGCGCACAAAACCCAGGTACTTTTAATTTGTTCTAAACAACTGAAAAACCAAATCAACTTGTTTGATATTCATATATGTGATGTGCAGGTTAAAGCTTGCACCTAAGCACGCAATCTTGGTGTCCACTTTGACAGCATCATAAACTTTAACCAACATGTTTCCTCTGTCTGTCAATCCTCCTACATGCATCTTCGTCGCATTGCAGCTGTCAGGACGCTCATAACGTCGTCTGCTGCTGAACAGATCATACATGCCTTCATTTCATCTAGGCTTGACTTCTGTAATAGTTTACTCATGGGTCTTCCACAAAGTACACTAAAATGTCTCCAATCTGTACAGAATTCTGCCGCTCGATTACTCACACGCTCAAGAATTTCAGATCACATAACTCCCATTCTGCTCAAACTTCATTGGCTACCCATTAGGTACAGTTGCATTGTTGATCTTACATTCAAGACTTGCTACAAGTCCGCACAGTGAGACCGAGTCTCAGGTCAACAGATAACACGCTCTATGTCCCCAGAACCCGTCTGCTGGTAATTACCTATGGGAATTGGGCACTAAGTTTTCTAGTTATGCATCCCGTCTTTGGATTCTTTGCCAGATGAGCTGAGAGCCACACGTTATCTTTCTGTCTTTAAACGGCATTTAAAGACATTTCTTTTTCACCAGGCTTTTCACAATAACTAGTGGCTTTCTTTCTTGACCTGGCGCCTTTGAATGGCCTCCAGATATTGTGCGCCTAATAAGTGCTTTGCTATTATTATTATTATTATTAGTACCCAGCACGTCAGGTGAAGATCCTTGGGGGCTGGGTGGAGAATGTTCGAGCCCGGTTGGAACAGGATGTCCGGTCGATGAGGGAGAACTATCGGGTTGTGGATCAATAGGTTGACCAGACGCGGGAACCAGGCTTGCCGAGGCCAGAACGGGCCCACGAGGGGAACCTTGCAGGGTTCTTGTTCTATCTTCGAGAGAACCCGAGCAATTAATGATATCGGGGGGAACGCGTAGGCGAACATTCCCGACCACGAAATCGACAGGGCATCGACTTGCCACGCTCGAGGGTCGGGATGCCTGGAGCAAAAAACTGGGAGATGGTTGTTGGCTCCCGACGCAAACAGATCTATGTGTGGACGATCGACTGTCAAGAAGATCTGTTCGACCACACTGGGTTGCAGAGTCCACTCTGCTATCGAGTTGTCCGCGCGTGGGAAGCACCAGTGAAAAATGTCCCACGCGAGGAGGCAGAACCGAGGAGATCGGGTGCCCCCTCGATGTTGATGGACAACGTCTCCTGCAATGCCCGACTGGCTTCAGCCTCTGAGCGGCCTACAATGAGCCAGTCGTCCAAGTACATGAATATCGTGATGTTGTTTCTGTGAAGGGACGCAGCCACTGATTTCACGATCCTCGTGAACACGCGAGGGGAAGTTGATAGGCCGAAGGGGAGTGCGGTGAATTCGTAAGCAGTCCCCTTGTAGTGGAACCGCAGGAATCTGCGATGGCTGGGGAGTATGGGTACATGGAAATACGCGTCCTTCAGGTCGATCGAAGTAGCCCATGCAGGGACTGGAATCGAGTCGAGAATCGTCGGAAGGGAGTCCATGCGAAAACGCTTTAGGCGGATAAACCTGTTCAGGGCTTGAGAATAGGCCGCCACTCTCCCGAGTCTCTTTTGGGAGTCAGGAAGAAGGTCGACTGAAAACCGGACAGATCTCCGGTTGGGACTACGCGGATAGCGTTCTTGGAGAGGAGAGACCCGATTTCCGATTCTAGATCCAGACGTTTGGATGGATCGGTAGGAACGTGGGTCTGGCGAATGAAGGTGTCCGATGAGGGGGGGCTCGTGAATTCCAGAGAGTAACCGTGTCGAATTGTCTGGAGCACCCATCAGTCGCAGACGGTTCGGGTCCAGGACCCTATGAAAGCTTGACGGCGGCCGCCCACGGGTCCGGTTATAGGAGGCCGCTGGAGCTGGGCGGGGTCATTGGCGCCAGCCCCGGGTGAACCGGGAGGCCGGAGGCTTGTAATGTCGGCCACCCAGGTTAGAGGACCGGTCTTGGCGCTGGCTTGAAGTGCGTGTCGTCGCTCGGGATGACGAGGTAAAGGGACGGCCGCGAAAGGAGCGGCCCCGGGAGGCTCCCGGATGGCCGGTCGACGACAGGCAAGCTTTAGGTTGATAGGATTTCGCCTGGGCTAGTGCGGGCTTCGCTGACTTTCGAAGATTAATCATGTCTGTAGCTTCGATGCGTTTCGCCTCAGCTTCCATAGCTTACTGGAATTTACCGGCGAAGAGATCCAGACCAAAAAGGGGAAGCGACTCTAGGCGTTTCCTGGCACCCTCGGACGGGAGGAAGAGGACGTCCAGAATGTTACCTCGACGAGAAGAGGTTGATAGCGTGGAAATGCGAGCGAACTGCTCCAGGGCCACGCGGAGGGAGTCGTCCAGGCAGCGAAAAGCTGCGGAGAGCATGTCGGCGGGAATAGATGTATCTTCATCGCAGCCGCGGACAAGATATTCGGACAGGAGAAGCATGAACGACGTGATGACTCGGATGCCCAGCCTGGAGGCCCAGTCGGCCTTCTTAAGAGTGGTCTCCAGGTTGTTTCAGGCGGAGTCTGCCAAAAGATTGCGGGACGTTCCCGAAGCCGAACCATCTGCGGCCAGCTTGTGTTTGACGGAGTCGGGGACGAGAGGAGCCGCCAGAAAATCCTCAAATTCTTTCTGGGGGAAACGAAAATAACTGTTTACCCATTTATCGAAGGCGATCCATTTCTTGCGAGAAGCGACATTTTGTATGTGCTTGATGCAAAACTGGTCTAGCGGAAGCACTGGGAAGGGAGCGGTGCGGCTGGCCGGCTCACCCAAAGCCGTACGCTGCTTGAAGGACTGATGGAGAGCAGGGTCCGGCTCCTGTACAGTTGTATCTGGAACGTTCAGAACACGGATCATGTCCCTCTGAACTAGACGAAATTGGGTTTCTAGAGGGGATAGATTCAGTGTATCCAAGGCGTTATCACCCTCATCATAGGAATCTTGGTCTGAGAGTAAATGAGGGGAGGAACCCACAAGAGAGGACCGTGCATGTGTGGCGGGGGTCCGGAACACACGGCGACGATCCTCAAGTTCGGCGTCTGAGCCGGAGAAAAATGACGACGACGAACAGAAATGGCCCGTGGAGACGGAGGAGCGCGACCCGCGGCCTGGGCCGGAGGAGGCTGGTCAGCGCGAGTAGATGGGGCGACGCTGGGGGCGATCTGACTGATGCTCGGAGCATGTCCATCGACCGAGGCTGCCAAACCGGCCTGAGGGGCGAATTGGCCCGGGAAGGGGGCGAGTTGCCGCGAGGGGAATCCTGCCGCTGACATCGCTGAAAAGGCCTGAAACGCTTGGATCAAGGTAGCTGGAGAAAAAGTGTTCGAGCGTTCACGGCGTTTGGCTCGGCGATGGGAATGAGATTCCGAGCCCGAGGATGTATGGTGTCTCTTGCGGCGGGATTTACCTTTCTTCGTCCGGAGGCCGGAGCGATCTTCGGAAGAGGAATCGGGAGCGGATGGAGGAGCTGGAACCCCGGAGCATGGAAAAAATTCTGAAGTAGAAGGCAGGCTCGAGGGTCCCGGGGCGGTCAATGGCCTTTGCAGCGACCCCACCTGTAGACCCAGAATGGGTGGACCGGTGGGCGTAGGTTCGGCCCGTGGAGCGGAGTAAGGCGGGGGGCCAAAAGCAAAAGACGTCCCATAGGCTGACTCCGACGGGCCAGGCACCCCACGGGTACCCGAGGCGCTAAGAACAGAGCTCGAAACCGGAACTGGTTCTGCTCTGGGAGCAGAGCCCTTGGTCTGAGGGGTACACTTCCGATGATGACCCTTACCGGTAGGCCGCTTTCCCTCGATGTTTAGGCCAACGTCATCGTCGGGTCCTAGACGACGGGGTGAAATTTGCAGGCAGAGGGTAGGCTCACGGGAGGGGAGTGCCACCCGACCTAAAGCCTCCGACAAAGACGGCGGTCCGGTGGAGCCGGGAACCGCCATGTCCTTGGTAGATTTCTTCTTCGCAGATTTGTCCACAGTGAAGTGCACGAAGGCAATCCCGGAGAAGAAACCGTTGAAAATGCACTGAAGAACTAACGATGAAGACGAACTCTACACAAGAAGAGTGAAGTACAAAACTCGTAGCGGACAAAGGATGGCGACAGAAAAACACGTCCGTTCACCATCGCGCGCTAAGAGAAAAGGGGAGAGTGTCATGGCGGGCGCGCAGGGCACGGTGGGTATTGTACAAAGCATTAGCGGATAATTTGCGCCCTATAGGGAAATATGCACAGGTAGTGGCTCTACAGGTAAGATGAGCGCTGTAGACTTTAAAAGTCATGCCAACGTTTTTTTTTCTTGCGCAACATTTGCGAAAATATGCATCAACATTAAATTATCAGTATTTAATTATTTTTTCGCTTAGTATGGACACAGTAATGGCTGATAGCAACCGTTGTCAAGCCAAATGAAACTCAAGAATTCTTTGTAAGAGAGTACACATTTACTTTTCAATACCAGTTACACCAATAAACACCTTCATAATTTTTATGCAGTTTAAGGTTATTTTTTAAAATTATTCACCGTACATTCCACACACAAAAATCAAAAATACCGGACGAATATTTAAAACCAACATACATGTAGAATGGGATGAAAATAAAAAATATATATAAAAAAATGTATAAAACAAATAAGCCCCCAGATTACTGAAATGCGACTTCAGTTGCCAGAATAACTGGGTTTAAACACTCGCTGGTAACCTATAGCGCCCATTGCTAAAACGCAAAGAAAGAGGTAACTGGTTTTAGTATAGACCCAGTAACATTGGCAACAAACCACTGCCTCTGCAACTGAAAAAAAGTGACGTTGCACTATACATGTATAGTTTTCTATTGTAATCGAGATCTGTTATGATATTTCAATGTTCTTTTCCAGCGTGAATATTACACCGCTGCTTTTCCTTGTTAGGGGCTTTTCCTTGTTAGGGGCCTTTCCTTTGGTCCGTTTTGCGTGCGTTGCGTATGCGCTGCGCTCGTCCGTCTGTAATCGGTCTATGGAGCGATTTAGACGCAAACGCAACAGACGGATGAAAAACGGACCAAAGGAAAGGCGCCTTTAGAATTTACACTTCTTTTTTCTATTTTAAAATGTTATACCAGGAAAAATTACCCCTTGTTCTTTACAACAGTTCTACAGCACAATTCTACGACAAACACTACATTCTGGCAAAGTACAGCAATTTATTACATGATAGTATTATCACTGGCACATACAACATGTACACATCACATGCATAATGTTTAAACAAAGGCTACTTTTGGTGATTGAAGTGTTTAGGAAAGAACTCGTCTCTTAAATAATGTATAAACCATAAACAGTTTCAAAGTCTCTGTTGGGTACACAGAACTAAGGCATACATGTAAAGACGTCACAATTTGTTTACATGTACACTTTCTCAAAGGAGCCGATGGGGAGAAGACCCCAAAACTCCTGTAAACAAAAGATGAAGCGAAGAGTCATTAAGTCTTAGGCCTATTGATCAAGAAAAACATTTCATTAAAAGTGCATATTAACTGTATGCAAATACTCACTTTTTTCTACAGTAGTTCATAAAAGGCATATCCTGAAGGAAACGCGTACAAAATTCAGGGCCGAAAAAAATTGTGAGCAGTACATATCATTTTGCACATGAATTTGATGTGTATGCCAAGTCAAATATTGGCCGCGTCATAATTTTGATACGAAATTTTGCACTTTTCTTCTACTTTTCCCCCTTCCTTCCCATATGCTTTCAACAGTTTAATAGATCAGTCCTTCACCAAAATAGATTCTGGGGCAGTAACAGTGCGTCATGCACGAGTAAGCACTTAGTAAATCTATTGTCACACATTTAAATATGAAAACCTGTCAAGGCGTCCGGTGCAAAGGGTCTATAGAGTAAAAAACAAAAAAGTGCAATGCCAGTTGTCATGGTAAAATTAATACAAATTGGCAAATCCGCTGAAATGCCCATGTCAAAACAGAACAAAAACAAAAGGGGATTTGTTGAGTTATTTGCATTACCATGGCAACTAAACTAATACTCTGGTCCTCTACCTTTTTTAAACAGCAAAAGAGAAATCAAAATAATCAACTTGAATGAAATTAAATCCAAAAGGTGACAAAGAGATTTTAAATGAATTGCTTTTAACAAATACAAATGCAATACAGTCTGTATAAAATGACTTGATTTGAATTAGATTGCTTAAATTTTAGTTTAAAAATTGATTTTAATCTAATTGGACACTGATTTGACTACAAACTACATGTATACCATTTTAAGCCAGCTACTAAACATTTTGCTAAGCCTTGCAACTGGAAGCAACTAGTGGCAACTAGGAGCAACTGATCAGTTGCTCAAAAAGGTTGATGTATGCGCACTTGCAACTACCGGCAACTGAACAAATCCCAGTTGCCGCGAGTTGCTCATGTTCTACTTTCTGGCAACTTGTTGTACCCAGTTGCGGTCAGTTACGTCGATGTACGCGTACTTGCAACTAGTTGCTGCCAGTTGCTCACGTGCATCTTATCACTTGCGCGCACATCGACAGCAACTGCAAGCAACAGTTATGCACTCTGCGCTTTACCGAGTCGATGTGCGCGCTACGCACACATCGACAGCAACTGATCAGTTGCGATGTCGATGTACGCTGTTTTGTACAAACTACAAGTATTGATTTAAAGGCACAGGCTCGTCAGCAATGCGCGCCCGCCAAATTCGTGCTCGAAACACGCAGCTCCATGCTTTGCTATGGAGCTGCGTATTGCGTGGCACACATTTGGCGGGCGCGCATTGCTGACGAGCCTGTGCCTTTAAGAGTGCCAAAAAGATTTGCACATTCTTCCAATATGTTTATGTACATACAATTTGGAAGATTTCCCTTCACCTTTAAAAAGTCATTTTTTTAAACTATACAAAGTTCAATCCATATACTAAAATATCCTCAAATTTTATAACATGGAGTGTCCAGGAATATTGTTCCTTGTTAGAGCTGCCAACCAGCAGCATAACTAGGGTGAAACATCTGAGGGGGCACCTGGGGGTGCACACATTTTTCCAGCGGGGCAATAACGTGGCCGATTATTCCATTCACTTAATACACGCACCTTCCATTGGATACGCTCGAGTGCACACTTAACAGGGTGTTGTGTCGGGAAACAAGGCAAGTCATGATTCAACCAATGAAACTTACTGCATGGTTTACGTCATCATCCTTCATGAAGGGGCCGGGAAAGTTTAAATATGGCGCGACGCATACCGGTAGGCAGATTTGTGGCAAAGTTTATGATAAAAATTAATTATGTTGCCGACATCGTAAACAAATTCCTAGGATTCCCGTAAACAGTTACGCATAAGTAAATAGGTACATTGTAGGCGGTATTTTTTATCAAGTTTCTCAATAATTTACCCCAATTGATCGTAGGTCCATTACAAAATCAGACCTTGAGATTCAAATGACCCCTCTCACAGACGTCCATCTTTGTAGGAAAAATACAACTGTGTATTAAATGCCATCAGATACACGCAAGTACATTGTTCCGTATTGTTCAATACTTGTTTGAAATACAGCACAGCTGATGCACATCACAAACATTTATGTTCAACATTCTGATGTATGTGGCAATTTGTAAGAAGTGATGTCATTTGAGAGAGATTCACCCACTGCAGGTATTGACATTATAACCAAGGCCACCGAGGCCAATAGCCTCATCATGCTCCGCTGAGTGAGCCCTGATGCCCCTTCCCAAACTTCAAAGATTTCTATCCAATTGCCACAATATTCAAAGCAAAACAAAAAAATTCAAGACAAAAATCTTTCTCTGGTAAAGTCTTTAAAAAAATAGTCTTTAAAACATGTCCCTACCACAAATCCCTCAATTACAGACATGGAAAAGTTGTTGAACTGTAAGTTCTCACTGATTAAAGTACTTTCGTTTGCACTGCACGGAGCAGAAGATATGTCGGTCTTTTGGAAGGAAAGAACGACCGACGAGTGACAACGCGCATGACGAACACTTGAAGCAGGCCGCGTCGGCGTGCCAGAAGTTGTTCTCGTGGTTGAGACGCTTGCTGTCAGCCTCAATCTTTTCGTTGCAGGTGCCACAGTACTGTTTAAAAGAATGAACAAATTAAATAAACAAAACAACAATACACTCCTTATAAAGTTTAAAATGGCAAATAAGGGAATAAAAGCGTGTTTTGCCAGTCTTAAACTGTATGTCTAATACCGGCTGGGGGCTGATACATGGCCGGGTAAACTACACTGCATCAAATTTGCTTTTGGGTATTTATGAATGTACGTTTAAAACTTGGATGTAAATTATTGCCCTAGCCGGTTTTAAATGTCTCGCAAAGCACACATTTATTCCCATTAATACATGTAAGTACCATTTGTCAAGTTGTTCTCGTTGTTTGGCCATTGTGTGTAACGTTTGAATGTGCACATGGTGTGCAGAGCTGCCAACCCTCCTGGATTTTGTAACAGATTCCTTGAAAAACGATTGATCTCGTGACTCCTGACACAGATAAAAACCCTCCTGGATTGTCAATTAACAACCTCAGAGATGTATAGATGTATCTGAAGTCAGGAGATGAACCTACCGTACTTTTCATGTGTCTTCTTTAAAATCCAGAAAAGTTGGCAGTTTTGGGTATGTGTACATGTACTAGTCTTGCAAAATTCTCGGTCACTGCAAATGGTGTACATGTACGGTAATGGAGCTTTAAACTGTACACGTACCTTTGCAAAGAGTTTGTCATAGCAGGGCAAGCAGTATGGATGGCTGTCCCTGGCTACATAGCGCCGTCCACCGAGGACTGTATCACAGTTCCAGCAGCAGAAATGGTCTATGTGCCAACTCAACTCCTCCGCAAGAGTGTACTTCTCAGAGAAAATCAGCTGGGAAAAAATTAAACAAAACATACGCCAACATGATGAAAATCAGCAATATTTTTTTCCAGTCTTGAATGGAACGTGCCTTTAAAGGAGTGTGACCAGATCATTTTTTTTACCCATAACTCCCCGGGACTTACCTTTTGGGTCATGAGATTTTTATATCATAACATCCGTTTTATTTTTCTGATTACGAAACTGAAACTCCCGCGCTTCTAGGCCGCATATTTCCGAGGATATCGTCGAAAATCCACCGATTATTTGTAAACTAATTTTCCAGTATCAACGTTTATCCACTGAAAGCATACTCGATAGTTTTGTTCAATTTTTTACTGGAAATTGCGAATTTTTACGGGTTTTTGGGACATGGGAGGTGTGTATGGGAGTTACTTGATAATATTGGTAAGTTACATCGAAAACTATTTTCCAGAAACTCTGGTCACGCTCCTTTAAGCAGGATTACGGGTACATGTACATGTCTGTAATAACTTCCTTCAAAAACCTCATTCACACTACAGAAATTGCCGTCTGTTCACCGTTACATACGTATATATGGACAATTTGTACACAAAGCTTTTCAGAAATGTATGTTGTGGCAGCATTTTCTTACCTTTTGGGGCAAAAGTTATCTCCTGAGAACAAACAGTACAAGGGAATTACTTTAAGTTTGAGATAAACTGAAGACATCTGAAAGGAATTATTGACTGATTTTTCAAATAGGCCCATTAGTGTGGAAGGACCCACATGTATTCATCATTAGTTTTAATGAAGCGTGCATTTACATATATCTCACTTAACGAAGATCAGAATTTTTGTTTACACCATTGACATTTATAGGCAAAGTCTGCTAATGAAGATCAAATTAAACTGGTCGCACATGCACATCAAACACCGAGCATCTCTGAGTGCTCTGTGTGGTTTTCAGTTACAGATGTACGCCTTATACAACATGAGCAGCACATCCAAAAACAATGCTTGCCAGACAGTCAACTGTCGACGTGAATGTGTGTGAACAGACCTACCCAAATCACTGAAGGTAAAGGTAAAGTCGCTTATACATGTACATGTAGAGGCAAGCTGGCTCATATGTACATGTACGGCCAGTACTCATCCCTGGTATCCATGGCATGGAGTGACTACATGTAGGAGCATTGTTACTTCCCATTGTTACTACAAAAAGTAGGCACGGCTGTGCAGATGGATGCGTTGGCTGCCATGAGTTATCCTCTCGAACTACACGTTGCGTATTAAAGTGGGCACATTCTTCGCAAGCTAGCCAGCTGCTCACCAGACACAAATGGCGGGAGATTCAACGCTAATTTGTACATGGTTCGGATGACGGAATTTATTCTTGTGTTTTATAAAACAAATAATGAATATTTAAAATTTGTGCAATAAAACAAATAATTTCATGAAATTATTTGTACTACATGTATATTGCACATTATTTGTATATTATATCAAAAGAGAAACTAAATTAATGGCAAATTATGGAATGAAATATTCATTGCTTTCTTTTTGTTTTTGACCTCTGATGTACTTTATCCTCAATCCCAATGTGCATTCAATACCAAAGAATCTGGTTTTCATTCCAAAATTTATTTTGTGAAGGGGCTAACTTTTTTTTCTTTCCCCACCATAAACTCTAGGCCACTCTGGACATTGTTAATCAGTTACGTTACCTCATCACACGCTGCACATCTGGGCTTGAGTAGATCGGCATAGTGACGGCCGCAGAAGATGTCGTTATCCTTGTAGAAGTAGATCAGATCCACCAGGAGCTCATTGCAGGTGCGACAGCGGAAACAGCTCGGATGCCAGCACTTGTCGTTGCCTGCGCGCTCAGCGAAGACAGCCACGTCTCCGCCGGTCATGCCTTTGGAGCAACGGCAACACTTCTACAGTGGACAAGAAGAAGATAGAAATGCAGTGTAGCAGCCAGCAGGTTCATTTTGAATGCAAACCTGCACTGGAATGCAAGGTTTTAGCCCTATAGTAGCAAATGCAAGACATGAAGATAATTTCATGGTACAAGACTAGTCTTAGGAAATCCTCCCGGAAGGTTTAACTTTTTCTTTGTTTTTGCCTAGGCTTTCCTAGGGAACCAATCAGTGAGTTACCCGAATACAGCAGCTCGTCGGAATGCAGCGAGCGACCAAAATACAGCGCGTCGGATGCAGCGAGTGACCCAAATACACCGCGTGCACGCGCTTCAAATGGTTTTAAAAATATAAGGCGGCTTACAAGAAACATCGAACATGACCGTTTTGTCGTTGCTAATATTTTCGGTGGCATAATTTTCTTGGCAAATGTTTGAGAATATATTTACAAACATGTTTGCAAAGGCGTATGACATCGTACATTTGTTTATGAAGATAATTGCGACATTGCAAATATTTGCAAAGATATCTGTGGTATGCCATGTCCCTTGTGTGCCATCATAAAACCCTGTGCAGCTATTTACATAAAACGGTACCGCCCCCAATGCTGAACTTCCGGGAGGATTTCCTAAGACTATTGTAGTCGCGCAAAGGGCTGGTCTGTTACTGTAGATGTTTTTGAGCCGCTGTGAGTGGCGCGCCATAGTGAAACAGTAAAAGCATGCAAGTGCCTAAAATTGGCTATTGTTATGTCACTGTCTATTTTGTCCCTGAAGTTAATGAACATTTTCCAGTGTTATGGTCTCCATGATATAGCAGCAGGCTCTGTTAGCAGACAATTAGTTGTTAAGCAGTATCATGAGATATCCTAGCAGTGAGAGGGGACACAATTCCAGCTTGCTGGAGAGTTTTATCGCACGAAAAACTGAACTTTATGAATTTATGGTTTTCGTTTATTGTGGGGCGGGGGATGCAAATGTAAGAGTATTTCTACTGACATGACTGAGCATGATTACTGTTTCGGAAATTATGCATTGGTACTGCTATCCCCCAGTAGAAAGAGCCTTAAATATTGACGGTATAAAAACTCTGCTCGGAGGTTTCTTACTGCCTATTTGCTGTTAAAACAGTCGATAATGCTTTTTCGCGGTGTGCATAAAGTTTGTTCTTACATGTACATGAACCAACTATCATGCGATTACATGTATTTTCTTGAAATACAGGGTGTCCATAAAAAAAGGAAACTGATCTTTAAACGCAAATTATTAGAAATCTGTGCAATATTTCAAAAAGGCGTGTGTATGTAGGGAAAGTCCAGACTGTCCTCTGTCCAATGGTACCAGAGTCAGTATGTAACTGTCATGCATGACTGAGCAAAAAGGTAATTATGAAAGCACTTCACTTGAAAGTGGGATAAGGGCAATGAAGTGTTGAGAACACGCATTTTTATTGACATTGAAGACGAGCAGTCAGAGACATGAGAAGACGATGTGAGCTGTGTATTGAGATAAATGGTGGGCATGTCGAGGGCACACACCCCTGAATTTATCTGTAAGGTATAAAAGGTTTGAAAAGAAATGTTGTGTTCTTTCATCACTTCATTGCCCTTTTTATGGACACCCTGTACGGTACATACATGTTCATCACAAAGGTTGATCCAAGTATTATCAGGAAGGAATCTTATGTTCTAGAAATTTAATTAAGAAAAACTTAAAAAAAAACAAAACAATATTGTAGGCCTACCCATTTTGCTTCTCCTCCTGCCTTGAGCGTGTCACCAGCCCCAGCGGTGTGAACCGGGGAGATCTGATCATCGCCCACCCCAATCGAGTGGGTAGTCTTGCCCGGGTGGTCTCCGGTACCATGGACAATGTCTGGCGCCCCCGGGTGACCGGGAGATGGTGCTGACTCATCGAGGGATAGATTCTGCATCTGGAGCTGGGGTGCACTCTGGGGAATCACTGCTTGAACCTAAATTTTAAAAAAGAAGAAAAAAACCGTCAGAAAACATTTTTTAAACTTTATGGCAGCACCGATTGTTCGATATTCCCTATGACGAGTGAGATACTGAATAAGCTAACATTTGATATACATGTACATGTACACACTCTTCCCCTAAATGTTTACATATTACATGGGGGTGTATTCATCTTTGTTTTCTTAAAACAAGATACTGGTATCTCAGGCAGAATCATTGCATTGGAGAATTGAAACCTCTTCTTGCATTTGGGGAAAATTCTTTTTTTTGGGGGGGTGCGACAAATTGTATTTAGGGACAATGAAAAGCTAGTTAAAGTGAAGAGAAATTCTGGCTCTTGCTAATAAAAATGAATACTAGTAGTTGTCTTACGGTACACATATTTTTGAACCATTATGATTGCTGTGACAGCCTTAAAACCAATTACGGTTTGTTTTGCCCAACCCAACGTAACTTGGTTAGCACTGTATGCTCAGTGCTTCCGCAAGATACTTGGGAAATTTTTTTTATAGCGTGCTCGGGTGGGACTCGAACCCGCAACCCCCTGCATACATGTACCGGTACACATGTATACTACCGTACCGGTAGGCAGACCTCTGAAAACAAACATGGATACATGTAGATATTGTTTGGACTGATTCCAGATTGAATGGAATCATGGGTACATACCGGTACATGTACATGTACCGTACCTGACCACTAAATCAGTTGTCGTAACCATTCGGAGTTTACCAAATACATGTACATATGTACCGGTATGTACATGTACGGTACATATACCGGTAAGTATATGTGTACATGTACATGTATATCACAGTTATTTACATGTACAGTACATGTACCGGTACTCGGAGAAAAATGCAGCATGATACATGTACAGAACTTGTACAGCAAATCAAATAAAAATTTAAGTATAAAAACATGATGCTTCCTAAAAATCTGCAAGTATTATAGCAAATTAAAGATACATGTACATGTACAAGCTCTAAAATTGATCGTGCCATACAGTGCCACGTGTACATACATTGTATACACAGTGTACATGTAGCTGTAAACTTAGTGTATACCGGTACATGTACTACATGTACAAATGTACCCTGGTACATACAGATCGACTGCCAACAACAACAAAAGGTTACTACGTACTACACTATTAGAGAACTTTAGAATTCACACTGAACCCTTTTCATGTGCCTGAAGCTGACATACCAGTACATGTACATACATGTGTACGTGTATGTTGCCTCGAGAAAATGAGGCTGAAAGGGAATTTGGTGTGAACTTTTGCACTGAAAGTCAAAGAATCAGACTGTTGATGCCCAAATTGATTCTGAGATCTTTAGTGCACTGTACGTGTACCGGTACATACCGGTACTCACTTCAAATTACTCCATGCCGTGTTTTCGTGAAGCAAGACATGTCAATATTACGAAAGTAATGCATGAAAAAGGTGCAGTGTGATTCCACAAAATGCATGTACCGGTATGTAATATGATTTCTGAACAGAGTGCAATTTGATACATTGTAGAAAGAAACTTGTACATGTACACACACATTACACATGGTACAAATATGTTCCGTACCGGTACATGTACAGGAGTGTTTTTCATTGTGGGAACTTTGCCTAAGTTACGACAGTTATTATAAAGCCCCATTGTACATGTACATGTACATACATGCACGTACAATGTACCGGTATGTGTATTATTTGCATTAATTGACCCCAAATTTTACTTCACGAGTTGACAAAAAACTTACTCAAAATGTTGATAGCAATGGTACCGGTACAAACAACACATAAATTTAAGGTTTTTCTGCTCAAAATTGTATGTTCTGTAAGAAATTAATAACTGAAGGCAGTTTAAAAAAAAAAAAGTGTGCGCACACCCATTTTTTTACCATTCACTTATACACAAACACTATGCATGCATAGATTTTTTGTTAAACATGTTGCTGCATGCATCTACATGTACATGTACCGTACATGTGTGTAGTATACTGTACATTTGTAAAATTTCTGCAGGCTATGTACATGTAGTTTACATAAGGGGCGTTCGAGATGCTTACACCGTGTAACAGGGGGTTTACACCGGGGAAGCCTCCAGAAGATGCAAAACGAACGACACAGGGTTTCACTTTGAATTCTGTTGCCGGGGCGGGGCTTTATAAACGCTGCTATCGTTTGACTCACTATGAAAAATTTCGCCGACTCCACGCGGAATTAGTTGCCCTAAAGTACCGCAATAAACTTTGTCAATGCCCACAGACATCTACTGATTAAGCAAGCAAAATGTAATTACAGCCCTATTCCCTCCTATTTTGTGTCATAAATGTGTGTTTTTCTTCGTACTCGCGTCGCGATTCCAAACTGTCCGCCATGTTTTACGTTGCTCGTGGTTACTAGGTGACGTCATTACACCAAACTTTACACCAGAGACCCGCCCGCGAGCTCGGGCAGTGGTGGCTGCCACCTGGGCGGACTCGTGTAACACGCGATGGCTAAAAGAATGCTCCGGTGTAAGTTGGTGTTACACGGTGTGTGCATCTCGAACGCCCCTATTGTACCAAAATTCTTCTTTAGATCTGTTAGGCCTAATATTCCCTTATTCCAGGAATTCGTAAAAGTTTCACCTTGCAAATGGGCCTTGTAAAACTCCTACGCATCCTACCGGTATCCAACCCACCTGTCCAATTCCGACAGCCTTCTCCTTGTAATCTTTGACAAAGTCTTTCATCTTTTCTGCCTCCTCCGTGTTGAGTTTCTGACACAGTTCCGGCTGTTGGTCGTGATCGGGAAGCTGTTTCTGCATCTGCTGGGCGCGATGTTGGGCTCCTTCGGTACCCGCTACCGGCTGGTTCTCCATTGGGATCATCTCCATGTAACGCTTGGCCTGGAATGTTTGGAAACAGGGGAACGGGGAAATGATTGGAGAAGGTAGTTTCAAAGTAATGAAAAGTCTATATAATGCAAACCCTGAACAGGCTGCTCATAAATATCATTTATTTCATATGTTTCATGAAATGTCTCGTGTGTTGGGCATTACATTTACCAAGCTTGTACAGTATCAGTGCACCCACAAGTTTCATTCCGGAATGGTTCTTTTATAAAAACATGTACGTACATGTACAGTATGCTTTTTGCGTTAACTGAAACAATTGACCCTGCTGAAAAATTGTTTATCAACATGTACCGGTGTACATGTATAACATCTCCACATCTCAAAAGGTACACGTACCATATGTACGGTAAATACATACTGTAAGTGACAGCATCATGACAGTATTGCCGTGAATCACTGTACGTGTGAGTGGTCATCATGACAGTATGTCTTGTGGAAATCATGATTGGCTTGCATACATGTAGTTACATGTACATATTTAACCAACACGCATAATCTGTCATATGATCGTGATCATGAGCCTTTTTTTTGTATCTGAGCAAACATATTGGCATCGCAGCTGCTGCTCCGTGTTCTCGCCACATGCATGGTGGTGCTCTCAAACAGGCTTACGATGCGATGCCTTGAGCAAAGGCTACTGTACATGTAGTCCTTAGCCTACACCAATGTCGATTAGTGTCCGATGTCAAATCTGAATGCTGCTCCGAAGAGTACAAGTCATAAAGAAGTCTGTTTTTAATACTAGAGAGACCTTTTAACCAGGATCATACACAACTCTGTGCAATGCCAGTTATCTTCTCTCAAAACAAAAGAAATATCTTAAGACAGATCTAAGAAGATAATGCAACAAATTGTGCAACAACAGACCCTTCAGAAAAACCTGTGTACAAATTTCCTATTTAACGTATGTAACATACATGTACATGTGTAGGACACATACTTAGTGACATTTTTTGGTGTCCTTGTTACATACGGTATATTGGAAATTTATACGTGTCAATACTTATTTCCATAATAAACCACCAGGCTCATTAAAAACATATACAAAAAAATACACCTGGTTTTTCCATTGTATTTTTTATTATTTTAATGAGCCTGGTCTATAGACTAAGACACTTGCATGAAGTATGCCGAATATACTGTCAATGGCTATGGACATCCTCTTTTGCTGGTAGAGATTATAAATCCGAGAATCCATTGCAAAACACTTTTCTTCAAGAAGCGAAGCGTGAAGGCAAGCAACTTTAAGTCGACAGTTCAGCTGGATTAGCAACTAAAAAGACGGCAGCAAAAAAGTACAACCCATACAGCATACAATATTCCCCACCAAGTGTCAATATGTTGTACGTGTAATGCTGTTGAAGAAGTGTACGGAAAACGGACAGTGGAAATCAAGTGGAGGACACTAGCCCATGAAGTGGACAAAGTTAAGACAGGAGATGATCTCACAGGAAATGACACTGTAGAGTAGGTCTCTTGAGAGATAATACAGTCTACAGAAAGTCTGGCCAAGAGTCATGTGGGACAGCTATGGTAGGGTATAGTACCAGCGTTCTCGCCAGGCCAATATCACAGGGCAGTATACCGCCCTGTTATTTTTTCTGCAGACGCACAGGGCCTAGTTTTGAAATACTGTGCCCTACATGTATTTAAAAATCTAACACAAACTGTGTTTTTGACTCCAAAGTTTTTATTTTTTTGAAGTCCAACATGCATGAGCCTGAAATCGCGTCTCAGCGCATGTACCGGTACATGGGGTATTCCTCCGCCATGGACATGCCTACAGCTTTTGTAATCAGTCAGCAGAGCCCAGTACATCAGTACATGTACATGTACTGATCCTGGCGAGAACACAGAGTACCGGTACAGGGCTTGAATTTCGTCACTGAAAGGGCATTGTCATTTCTGTTTTTGGAGTTGTCTTTTGGAGTATAAAAAGGGCACTTCCATTGGAAAATTAAAAAGTATATGGGAGAATTGCAAAAGGGCACCAAGGCCAAGAGCAGGGGCAACAGCCTCCGTGGCCTCCGTTAATTTCAAGCCCTGCCGGTACAGTAAACTCTCGTTATAACACCCCCTGATATACATGTAAAGCTCTTCAAAGCTCCTTTTTCTAAGTCCCATCCATTATTCTCTGCATTGTGTACGCACTGGTTATACGGTAGAGCTCTCTGGATATAAAGCTTAAATTATTTACAAACACACATGTAGGTCCCTTGAAAAGCGCTATAATGAGAGTTTACCGTATACCCAATATTCAAATCTTATAGTTTGGCTCAAACAAGAAGCCTGTCCCCAAAAATGTTCATGGATACCAAACCCTGCAATGACCGGATTCTGATAGGGAATCTTCTTTCATGAAAATTTTTCTTTATTTCGTCAAAAATCAATCAAGAAATGAGACAACTACAAATGCAATTGTGCAACAAAGTCACCCTTTTTCATGAACCAGATCTGACCATTTTACAAGAACTGGCCGCACAGTTTAGGATAAGTTAATTGGCTGTCACTGGCCTTTAAAGGCAGTATAAATCATTGGTAATCTCGAAAATCAGAAATGTTCACAGATTTACGCCTACGTAACTTACACAATATAAACATGATGACCGTAGAAAACTTCCCCTGAAATGGTTTTGTCTGAAGTGCTTCTTTGAGAAATGAGTAAAACAATTAGTTTTCGTCTCATGAGATGAAAATTCAATTCGCCCCAAAACCACTTCGCCCGAGTGCCATTTCGCCCCAAATTACTTCGTCCAAACACTACATCGCCCAAATGCCACTTCGCCCCAAAACCACTTCAAGCACAGGCCGTGGTTCGGGGCGAAATAGTTCAGGGCAAAGTGGTTTTGGGACGAAATGACTGCAAACACTTTTTTTACTGTTTTCTCAAAAGTTAGACGAAGTACGGAGGTGGTTTTTGCTCAGGTTGGTTTTATTATCATGCATATCTTCAACCACACAGGGTGATAAAACTATTTGTAACAGTTTACCAATCATGTATACTATCTTTAACTCAATTTCAGCCTAATTTAATTTAAAAAAAGGCTGTATCGTATGTACATGTACATGTATATATTTTTCTTGTAATTAGATTCTCCATCAGGATCCGGGAGAAACCTACCGGTAAGTACACATACACTACATGTAGATCTTGAGATTGCCTGCTGGACTTGTTTTTTTGGACACCCTGTATTATTACACGTACTTACCCGTGAAAAGACAGTAAAAATTGACATGTGTGACACAGTGTACATGTATGTAATCAAGATGCAGTCGAGACACAAAACGTTCAGCCACTCGGATAACAAAGCTTAATTAAGAATACACAATTATTGCAAAATTACTTCTGAACCGCTTCTGTGACAGTAACCAACAGACTGGAAGTTTGAGGAAAGAAACAGAGACAACATTTCTGGTAAACGACGCAAGGAATGCACCGTTATCTTGACTGCGATAAGATACAGTACATGTCTTGTATTGGACAAACATCTAGACATCCGCATGCCCATTTGCAGAGTTTTGCAGGAGCACCCCGGATGAAACCATGACCAAGTGATGCTTGCACGCAGGAGTGTGCCTGCACGTACCGTACATGTACGTACCGTACATGTACATATACTGATGTTCATGTACCGGTACCGGTACGGGTAGGTAAAGGTTTAAAGTGTCGGCTGATTTAAGGGTGACGAGCACCATGCACCTCAGCTTCTCCTCGGGGCATATGGTACACATGTACATGTAGTCATGTCGTCGAGATGATCTTTTAAGCCTATCTTAGGGTGATCCACGCTGAGCCTTTTTGCGCATAAAGATACATGTAGTATACATGATTGGTAAACTGTTACAAATAGTTTTATCCCCCTGTGTGATTGAAGGTACTGTATGCATGATTAGAACCAACCTGAGCAAAAACCAGCTCCGTACTTCGTCTAACTTTTCAGAAAACAGTCAAAAAAAGGGTTTGCAGTCATTTCGCCCCAAAACTACTTCGCCCTGAACCATATCCTGTGCACGAAGTGGTTTTGGGGCGAATTAAGTGGCATATTTGGGCGATGTGTTTGGACGTAATGTGTTTGAAGTCATTTGGGGCAAAATGGCACTCGGGCGAATTAGTGGTTTGGCAATTTGGGGCGAAATGATTTCGGGGCGAATTGAATTTTCGTCTCATGAGACCAAAAACTAATTGTTTTACTCATTTCTCAAAGACTATAGCACTTTAGACAAAACCATTTCAGGGGAATTATTTCTACGGTCATCATGTTTATATTGTGTAAGTTATAATTAGGCGTAAATCTGTGAACATTTCTGATTTTCGAGATTACCAATGATGTATACTGCCTTTAAATGAGGCACTCAAATCACAGAATCAACATGGGCGGAAAGTCTTTATGTGATTCTGTGATTTTCTGTGCATCATTTCACTCAAAATTTCCTCCACAACCCTTTTTCTGAAAGTGACATCAAATGCATGCGCGTAAAGGCTCATTGTGAATCCACCCTTAACCATGACCCTCTTTGCAGAAAGTACCTTTACATATAGTACATGTATATACATGTAGGCCTGTCATATATTACAAGGTACATGATGTACCGGTACCGGTACATGTATTTGTTCCAATTTTCCACGACTGTTGTATTTTCATGGCTAGGTACCGGTATATGCCATTGGAAATTTAAGCTGAGAAAATTATTTGTTTCAGACATGTAAAGATGTAAAATTTGTCCTGTGCAGACCACAAGCAGTACAAAATGTATGTGTACATGTACATGTATGTGTAGGGTACCGGTATATACTGGCTTTAATCCCACCCCAGGAAACCTGGTACGCAATTAATACACATGTACATAAATACCTGTACACAAGTACATGTACCGGTATGGGTCTTTAAATTTCCACAGTAAAGGGGGCAATTTGGCAACACCACATTTTCGAGGAAATAAATAAATTACTGGTCTTAAAATAAAATAAATAATTAGTTTAAGTTATTCTGAAGAGATAACTTAGGCCCAAAAAAGGTTACAAATATTGTGACAACATGCCTTTCTAAAAACCTTGTGTACAAATTTCCAATGTACACATGTAACGCTCGTAACCGGGACGGATCGACACTTGTGTTACATTTTAGGCCGTCCCGGTTACGAGCGTATATTGGAAATTTGTACACGGGGTTTTTAGAAAGCATACATGTATGTTGTCAAACTACATGTATGTATTTGTAACCTTTTTTGAGCCTATTATCTCTTCAGAACAACTTATTTCTTTTATTTTGAGACCAGACAAATTAAGGTATTTTCTGGAAATTATGGTCTACCGGTAGTGTTGCCAAAATGCCCCCTTTACCCTTAAGACTGAAATGTACATACATTATGTACCGTACAATTACTCTACAGGTCTTGCACTGTATGTATCATGCATGTACGGTACGTACAGTACGTACGGTACAGCAGCTACAGCACTCTACCAGTACATTATACGTATTATTTGTTGTGTGTGCAGTACTTAATTACTGCAAATATGCACCAAATAAAAGATTCCCAATGCAATTTATGATCTACACAATGTAATATCGGATATGACCTTGGAATTCATTGGGTTTGCATTAATTTGCATCGTGCAAGCATACTTATTAAGCAGCCATAAAGTACCGGTATTATAATCCACAATCAATAATTATGATTGATGACACCCCAATGCCTAATGTGCATTTGGTACAGCTAAACTCCAATAACAGTTTTCTTCAAGGGACCAATGCGTAAATGTGCGGGTTTCTGTATTCAAATGGGGGACGTTTAACAATAGGAACAATAGAGTCCGCGATTGCCAAAGACGTCCGCGATTTGGAATCGTGTACAAAAAAAATTAGAGCAGTCGCTCTACTGGTAGCTACATGATGTACGTAACATGTGTGGATGTACATGTACACCAGTACATGTGTACAAAACAGTATCACATGTTACACAAAGACTTCTTTTCAACCACCATGTTACACAAACATAACAAAGTGGGTTACTAGTCCATGAAGCTGTGCCACATTTTGCAACATACATTGTACATAGGGTATACATCATGTTTCTACCAGTATGTGTACTGCGTGGTAGGCCAAAAATACATGTACATGAGCTTGTACTGGTATTCATTCCAGCCCAGCTACGTGTAACGGTACAGGTATACAGCATTTTAAGTTCATACAGAATCAGGTTGGCGTACATGAGTATCAGTACTTTCCTCGCCCTGGTTCGAACCCCATCTGGGTCAGTACAGTGAACAAAATATGTTAATTGCATTTTTTTGGGGTTTTCTTGTACACATGTGTACGTGTAGGGGTATCCTCCCACTTCTCAGCAAAATTGACAATTTCTTCATCGTCTTCTTTTCACAGGTTTCTACCGCCTTACAAACTACATGTGTACAGTGCCAAGGGAACTATTGAGAAATACTTGGTTTCAATATAAAGCTGTGCCTAACGAATCAAATATTATATTCAATCGCCCATCGAATATAATTAGCATTTTACCAAATGAAATATCTGGTACGGTATGTGCTTTTTCCACTCCAAACCAAACATGTCTTTCAGCTAGGATTAGAAAGAAGCGAAAACCCTTTTTCCTTTGCCGAAGTCCAGTGTACGATAAATTCTGCAAAAAACTCTTTGGGTGAGAGACTGCTATGCAAACATAAAGTATGTAGTTTGAGCACAAAGTATTTTTTGAGGTGGCAAATTTGGCAATAAAAAGGCTATTGTAACTTCCTGTAAGCTGTGAATTCAGATGTGCCAAAATCAATTAATTTCACGTCAAACTTTATATTGTCAAAATCTTAGAAAAAAATTCACGCATCGAATATCAAATAACCGATTTTTCGAATAGTAAATTATTCAAAAATGCTCAGGCCTATTTTAATACCGGAAAGAATTAATAAAATAATAAATTGACTTCCACAGTACTTAATTGTTTGCATCACAATTATAACCTACATGTACTGGTACATGTGTACATTGTACAGTAAGTACATGTACACTAATCACTAAAGTCATGCACTAAATGACTCTAGATTGCAACAGGACACGTACAGCCTGCAAAAATTAAAAAAAATTTAAAAAACCTGCATCTAGAAATAATTTTCCCCTAGGCGTGAAATTTTCCCGCTCAATGATCAGAAACTCCACGCCGTATTACACCGATCTCTTACGGCAGACTGATTAAGATTGCAGTATGCTTTTGTACATGACTAATCTCATTTTCTTCCAGGCGCGCTCAGTGAAGCTTGTACGAGGATCGTAATATGCTGGGTCTGGTCTGGGCATGGCGTGTTTGAGCGTTGCAATTATAGTCGCCTGGCGGGTAGGTATTCTGGTCGCACCAGATGTCAATAGCATGTCATCAAAGATTCAACATGTGGAAATGTATCATGGTTACTTTGCCCTTTCGTGTATGGGTCGTTGCATAAAAATAGGAGCCAAAGTGTGACATTTTGATGATGCATGGAATTTGTAAAAATGCCTTTTTCGAGTTGACAACATTTTAAAAGAAATTCCACTGCAATTTCGAAGTACAGTGTATTGTATAATAATTTACAAACAATTTCACTAGTCGGGGGGAGGGGGTGTGGGCGTTTTTTTTTTTTTTGGCCTATTTCCTAAATATCTGCCATGTATACAATTGCAAGCATATTATATTATTATGGCCGTCGATCAATTGCTTGTCACCATATTTTGTATTTTTAGCTAAGCAGGCTGAAATCAAATATCAATTTTTATGGACGAATAAATAAATTGAATTTAATTGAATTACATTCTCACTCTCGGAGTCCTGCTTTTTTTTTTTTTTTTAAATGGAGAAATTTTGTGCATTTTATTTGTTACTTGGCATAGTTTGGTTGTCTTGGGATGCTGTGCAGCCAATTTTGCGAGCCCTGCTGTTCTAGAACATTCTTATGACATCACAAGCCACCACTTACCAAGTTCTCTGTGGCTCCCTGCGGTATCCACTCAAACGTGATGTGTCCGATGGGCGTCGCGTTCCCTGTCTGGACCTCGTCGGGTTTCGCCATCATCTCAGTGTGTTCTACAGTCATGCGGTTGATATTGTATTTCTTGTATTCGCCGGAGTCAAAAAGCCGTCCCACTTTTCGCACCGTCTCGTGCTCCTGAACTTGGACGGCATGGTCTTCAGGAGAACACTTACAGATTTTGCAGATTCTCCTGCAGAGGGGGGGGGGGGGGGGGGGGGGGGGGGGGAAATAAGTAGGGTACCGTGGCCGAGTATCTTGAGTCGTTGACTCACAGCATTCATGTGAACACTTTCAATACCCCATTGTGGTACTTATGCCCTTGAGCAAGGCACTTAACCACAATTTCTCTTTCCTTCAAAAGGGATACATACATGTACATGTAAAACCGTTAGTCCAGTTTCTTGCACAGAGTAGAGAGATTACATGGTGTCTCTGTGGGAGTATTTACGGTATCTTGATGTTTATGTGGAAGACAAGTTTGTACAAGAAGCTTCATGCAATTTAACCTATGGGCTGTGAATTAAAGTTACATATAAGCCCAGCATTACACTTCATGTACATGTACATGTTTGTGTACATGTATACTAAAAGCTTTTCCCGAGAACATGTTAGTAAAATCCTCATAGCGTGCTCGGGTGTGACTCGAACCCATGACCTCCTGCATACCAGGCAGATGTCCTAACCACACCAATACTGAACTTGCCAGTGCGGATTACATGTACATGTGGGTTTTAATATCCTACAGCTGGCTAACTGCAATACTGTGACTGAAGTGTGGCTTTGGATGTGGCTTACACGAGTCAATAACATTGGAAGATGCTACATGTACATGCAACCTTTTACATGTACCGTAGGTAGGCGGACTGATCACTTTCCATACATGGGCCTACAATACATGTACATTAGCCATGTTAGCCGATGAATTTGAACACAACCTGTGACTCAAGTCCAAGTCAGGTACTTGAATCACCAATTTTGGTGGGAATCCCTGGGAAAGGCGACAAACAATTAATACTGTCCATTACACAAGTTACAATGTACATGTACCTCCAAAAATGAAGTTCCAAGCCAGTGCATGCTTCCTTACACTTGAGACACTGCGCTCCCGAGCCAATTTCATGGCCTAGAGTGACCTGTAAGGAGAAGTTATAAAACAAGTGATAATTTTGCTGATAAAAATCCAGATAAAGTTCGATCTGATAAATGGGAAATTTTCATAGGCTCCTTTGTGAACAACATACATCTGGTACATGTATGGTGCCTGGTCACCATTGAAATGAAACAACCAAACTTGGGATGAGAGAAAAATCATAAGGGCCTTATCGGGATTCGAACCCGAGACCTCCGACTCACTAGGCAGATGCTCTACCAGCTGAGCTACAATGTATAAGGCAAAGTTGGTACATGTATATGTACCGTATACACTCCCTCAGGTTTTCCCTATGGACCCAATTCTTCTCTCGGCGTTGTATGGTACCAGTACATGTAGCGCAACTGGGCAAAGTAACGAACACAACATCTGGGGCCAATTTCATGGAGCTGTTTAGCAGCCGATGTTGTGCTAACAGAGGCTCCTGCCCGTTGCCAGGCACGCGCAAAAGCACGCGGCGGTCGTGAAATCGGTAGCCTCAACGTTAGCACCTGTAAGTTTTCTGCTACAGTAAGCACACGTTTTCAGCTAGCGTTTAATTAAGCAGCGCCATGAAATTGGCCCCTGGTATGGTGCCTGATCACCATTGAAATGAAACAACCAAACTTCGAGAGAAATATTGGGTCCATAAGGGAAAACCTTAGAGAGTATATGTACCAACTGTGCCTTATAGCTCAGCTGGTAGAGCATCTACCTAGTGAGTCAGAGGTCTCGGGTTCGAATCCCGATTAGGCCCTTACGATTTTTCTCTCATCCCATGTTTGGTTGTTTCATGCATTTCAATGGTGATCAGGCACCATACCAGATGTTGTGTTTGTTACTTTGCCCAGTTGCGCTACCATGCAACGCCGAGAGAAGATAGAATTGGGTCCATAGGGAAAACCCGAGGGAGTAGGTACATGTACATGTACCAACTGTGCCTTATAATACGTGTACCGGTAGCTCAGCTGGTAGAGCATCTGCCTAGTGAGTCAGAGGTCTCGGGTTCGAATCCCGATAAGGCCCTTACGATTTTTCTCTCATCCCAAGTTTGGATACATGTGTATGTGTATACATGTACATGTACATGTATATGTAGCTCTCATGGCTCTCAGAAATCCCATTTTCTTGGGTCTGTAAAATGATTATTACTACATAGAATGCGCTGACTTCTGCAGTCTCGCCTCTCAAAAACAGCCCTAGAAGTACCGTATTTAAGAGCTCAGAGGGGCACTTCAAACGGAGTGGCGCACCCGGCCTCAGTGGCTCTTACGGAGGCTGATGCTGTTCAGTTCATACACATTATTGAGCGATACAATGTTACATCTTTCAGCCTTTCCTCGATCCTTCGGACAGAATGGTTTTTGTAAACCATACTGTACATGTACAGTGTACATACATGTACAGTGTACTTACATATGTGTACATGTACCAGTGTATACTTTTATGTACATCAGACATACATGTACAGTACTGGTACATTGTACATACAAATTCTTTGTGTACATGAACTTTACAATTTTTAGCCAGTACAGTACACTATGCACTGGTGGTATGTATACACCCACACAAAAACTGTCTGTGCAGTCTACAAACATGAATGGTACATGTACATATGTTGTACATGTTATTTATATGGTATTTACATGTTATTTACATGTTAGCCAATGTTAAAATTATCATAACTCAAAAACTGTAAGAGTGCCCATCCCAAATCTTTTTGGAAATTTTTGTTCCTTACATCTTAAGCTAACAAATAAAAAAAAATTACGCATTTTGACAAATAGGCATTTTTGCAAATCAAAGTCAATTAAAGATTAAAAATACACAACTTTTTTGTGGTATGAGATACAATTTTGGTGTTTTATAAAATGAAGGCCATTTCAAGAGCTTTAAAGTGATGTAAGTTTATCTCTGTAGGTCCATTACTTTTAGAGATATAACTGTCCAAACATAGCAGGTCATGCTACATGCATGTACATGTAATTAGTCAAAAGTTCGTTGACCCGTACCGGTATCTCAAATTATTGACCGAATGACATACAATTTTAGTTCTCGGGGTTTCTCAAGAAGTCCAATCAGCACACCAAATTTCATTTCAATCCGTGATGGTCAGCTAGGTCCAAAGGCTCGTTGAATTGACAGAATGACCCTGCTACATGTAGAGACCCTTAATTACACCTGTAAAACAAGTCGCCCGTAGGATTGGAGTCAGTCCAAATGCAATAAGAATTTTGCGTTAAAAATTCGAATTGATTGGAGCTGTCGCAGACTTGCCAAGAACTGGTCGACCAAACGTTACTACATGTACCCTTTCAGACGATCACTTTATGACAATACACGTCCACACAGGGCAAGAGTGGTCAATGAGCTTTTAGAGATTCAAGAAATTGACCGGATATTATGGCCAGCAAACTCCCCAGATCTCAATCCCATAGAACATTTGTGGGATCAACTGAAGCGGACATTTGATCGGAGAACTGATGATCAAACAACACTTCAGGACTTGCCCCAGATGGTGCAGGAGTGGATTACCCTTCCGCTGCGGAGGATGACCCGTATCATCAACACAATACACTGTATGCGTGATCGATGTCATCAGGTGTTACAAATCACGGTGGTTACACAAGATACTGAGGACCAAAACTGTACTTGTCATGTGTGAAAAGAATTGGGGAATAATTTGTTGACTGCATTTTGCAATTTTTAAAAAGCGTTAATTTCACCTTTAAATGCTGCTTATTCATGCATAACATTAAGTATGGACCCACCACTTGAAATGCATGTGCATGCATTGCATTAATCATTCACACCATGTTTCGTGTAATTCCGAAATTTACTTTTGGAGATATTTATTAAGCAATTACACTGGTGTTCTACGGTTCAAAACTGTGGAACTCGGTCCAACCCAACATAAAAGATTTAGAGAAATTAACAGTTTAAAAAAATGAATTTAAAGCTCAACTCTTGGAAAAATATGCAAATTCTAATCTAATTGGTGATCGTGCGTCTTTTCACGATCGTTTATCTCGGGCATGACTTCATATAGCTTCTTTTGCATTTGTTGTTTTGTTTCTTTTGCACACGCATGCCATGTATTGACTAATAATCATTTGTCTTCTTAGTATATACCTTAATTTATGTAGCTTGCATTTAATTTAATGCTCATCAATTAATTTGTTACTTTTTTTATTTTGACCGAATTAATCCATTTCGGCATGATTTGATTTTAACTATCATGTTTCCGTAATAGCCCGTTATGTTAAATGTTCTTTATGTATACATGTACTGTACATGTACATGTACTGTACATTGTACATGTACTTTCTTTGATTTTCTGTACTTTCACACCAATGTCGTAGTTATTCACTATTATTTCCTCTTTTGACTGTAATATATGTTTACTTCTAGGGAATCCACACTCGACAAGCTTTGGTTTTTGTGGATTTCCTCTGTACTCATATTTGTTTCCTTTTGTTCCCTAAAATTATTATATATACACCGGTATTCTGTGTATTGAGTATGGAAATAAAGTGATGATGATGATGACTGTGGTAATTCTAGCTCCAACAGCTAACTACATGTAGTATACGTACATGTAGCCCACTGGAGTCTAGTACCGGTACATACATACCATGCATACTGTACTTGATGTGCTGTCCAGAGAAATTACATTGACACCCATGGGAAACTGAACACCTGGTGCACCATTGAGCACATCAGAAATATGATGTTGGCCTGTACAGGCCAATATTATGCACAGGTCCATCAATTGTTTCACCATGAAAGAAGGAATGGTTTCAACTCCCCTCAGCCCCCTCCCTCCCCACAACCCCCATGCTGCCCCACCCCTTTACATGTACATGTACATATGTAGGTGGGGGTTTGGTCACGTTTTTATGCCCCAGAATGGGCATAAAATAAAAATGTCTTTGCATCTGAAATAAAACAAATGTCTGTGTATCTTATAGTGAGTGTGAATAAGTGATTATATTTTTAGTGAGACGCACATTTTTTGCACCCGTGGGTGGGGATTTTTGTCACCTAAATTTTGCCCCAGGGTGGGGATTTTGTCACATGAAGGTGAAAATCCCCACCTCTTACATGTAGGTGGGGTAGCCCAGGGAAGGGGTGGGGGAAACCATTGATACACGTAGGTGCCTACCAGCGTGCACGTGGGGCTGGTTGTACCGTCAAGAATCTCACACACTCATTGCGAAGTGCACGCTCATAGTGCCGTCCACCATGCGCACCGTCCTCATGACAAATCAAGTCAGTATTACACCCCTAGACGCTGATATTTAATCTTAAAACGGGTACAGTTGGTTGAATCTGTGTTACATGTACATGTACCAGGTGACATTTGTGTCAAAACCACAACTTCGCCACGTTTTACGAGATTAAAGCGGCCGTGCATGAGCTCCACTCTCCTGCGAACTCGCATTCGTTTACAGTACACACAATCAAAGTAGTGCGGTGTACCGTACGGTAAGCGCGGGTATATTCGACCACAAGGGGAATTCGACCAGCCTTAATTAAAAATGTACTCAATATCAAACAACTGCATGTATGCTAAAATCGAATTAACCTACATACAGACAGTCTTGTTTAAGTCACACCATCAATGGCGATTTGGGTACTGACCCAATATACATTGTAGCTCAAACAATAAAAATAAAATGAGTTTGAAACATGAAATGAAGAAGCATTGTGATTTAATGTGATCGCCTTGTGGGATCCAGTAAGAAGTACACGCTATTCTGTGGCGTCGGTTTGGACGTCCTTTGGATGGAATAGCGATTTTTAATGAACCTATGGTAAATTGCATGCCGCTCATTTGACCAGTAAGAAATTGCCCATCTAAAAAGCTGTCTTGTGTTTAAACACATTTGGGTAGTCAAAAAACACACCACTATTTCACGTCGTAAGATGAAGGGAAGTAAATATGAGGACAGTGAACCAGTGAACCCTCAGCCCTGTCGTCTAATGTACTCAATCTGTGGCAAACTCACGCAAATGAAATTTGTCCCATGGCTCTGATATTTGCTCAATAGGTGCACTCACCCCAGTTTGCAAATATTCCGAAGAGTACGCATCGATCCGATGTCTAGTTTCGGTGAAATCGTGGGGAAAGTTTGAGACCCACCGACTATCACCATGCGCGAGAGCTTAGAGGTCAACACAATCTAGACTGGTTCACTGTCCTCATATTTACTTCCCTTCATCTTACGACGAAGGGAAGTAAATTGAGGATGTGGAACCAGTCTAATGTTGACCTCTCCGCTCTCGCGCATTTTATTTTTGGTGAAAGTCGGTATTTCATCGCACAGGGTCTCAAACTTTCCCCACGATTTCACCGAAACTAGACATCGGATCGATGCATACTCTTCGGAATATTTGCAAACTGGGGTGAGTGCACCTATTGAGCAAATATCAGAGCCATGGGACAAATTTCATTTTCGTGAGTTTGCCACAGATTTGGAGTACATTAGACGACAGGGCTGAGGGTTTTCCCGAAGCACTGCTCGCGGGGTTAGCCCAGGGCATGTCAGGCATGCACGTCAGAACGTTTTCCAAATTTTGTCCAACAATGTTTCAAGACGCCGTAGATGGCCAAATTGACGATTCCGTAAGCGTTACTGTTATTTTATAAAACACTAGACTCTCAGGATGTGAAAGTGCTCTGGTCTGATGTGCTTCGGACAATATTTGTAGTGAAACTTTGTCAGATTTGAGCAGTTTGAGACTTGGTATTGTGGAACGGACCTCAAGTAGGGCTGTAATGGCGACAGTGTAAAAAGTCAGATTTCAAAAGTGAGCTATTTACAGCCCTATTTGTATAAATTGTAGGGCTAGATCGAAACCTCCCCGAGTCTAGTATCAAGGAGTAGGCCTAGGCTATTATCGCGTTACGGTCAGACGGTTACCGATAACCCATGCCAGGTACATGTAGTAAATGCCATAACTACATGTACATGTAGGCCTATATAATATAGCCACTGCGTAAACATGGTAAATCTAACCCTTACTTTATCGTGTTTAAACTTTACATAAAATAAGATCTTGCGTTGCAAACCTCTTTTTTGCTTGTGTCAATTTTGGCGATCGATTCATAGGGCTTATCTCCTCCATCATGTTGGACTTCACCCATTTTCGATTCAAATTCCCTTCCCCCTTGCCGCTGGGTGGAAAATTCTTCACTCCGGAAGGATACTTGTTAATCACCAAAGTTTGACGTCTTGGCACTTGAAGAACGGTGCTTTAGAGCTGATAATTTCCGGTATGAATTAACAGGTTGACACCTCTTCCGCAAGACTTCCTACACACGAAATGAATCGGTTTCTAATTCTCTGTACGTACACAGATATGTACATATGTACGTAGTACGCGTTCTGCACACAGCATCATGATATACATGCCCAAACGCAATAATTTTGGTACGGAGGTAAAAAGAAACCATTAAACATAAACGACGCAAAGTTAATCAAAGCCTCAATCCTTAAAGATAATCAGGCTCTGGGTTACACTACAAATGCTTTAGCATTTGTACCATTTTTTCCCCTGCACCAGTCTGTGCCATTTTGTAAAGTTACGAGTAAAAGTATTTTGGGATACCGCGTTTTGTTGGCGAGTCTGAAACCCCCTCCTATTAAACCACGATACATTCAGTCTGCGCTCTAGCACTGGCAAACATTTTCAAGGTCATGCGGTTAAGGCGTGTCCATCGCGTCGTCTGGTACGAAAAGAGATATAATAATACCCAACTTTCATGTTAATTTTCTACGGTGATAATTAAAGCGCCAATATCCATTGTTTTCCACCGCGCGTGCATAGTTGAACAAGATCGGCGCACTGAGTCTGAGCTCCGAAACTTGTGACCTATTTACTTTTAAGAGAATAAAGCTGCTTGGAACGAGATGATGCAGTGTTGAGTTCCCTGATGTCCGCGCGCGCGCGCCCATAATGCAACCTTTCGCCATTTTGCTGTAGGTAGAACAATGCCTTTTCTAGACTGGTTATACTACACAATGGACTAGGGGTGGATTCACATTGAGCATAATTCGCGCATGATTGCTGCGACGAGCTTTGGGGGTGGGGGCGGTGCGAGGGAGGAGGGGGAGTGGTACTGTGCGACGGGGAGGCAGAGTGGTGCGTAGGGGTAAGGGAAGGGGTAGGGGGAAGGGAAGTGCCTTGTTATCGACTTTGACTTGTTGGTGTTTGTGTTTGTTTGTTCGAACTTTCCTTGGTCTTTTCTGAATGTTTATTTGTTTACTTGAAAGTTTTATTTTGTTTTTTTACCAATTTCCGGGGGTATTTTAAAAAAACAAAAAAACTAAAAACAAAAAACAATTTCACAAGTTGTTATTATGTGTTTAATATGTTTATTCCACATTCTTGCCAATTTGTTATTCTAATTTCATTCGTTATATTTAAATGTTTGCCTGACCACACACATATATCATCACTTTGATTTTTTTTCGTACTAAATATATTTTTAATTGCATTTTTCTGTAACACCTTATTTTATCCACAGCCGTTATATATATATTTTTTTCTCCAATGTTTTATTTAATTTATAAGTTTATATATATATTTTTAAAATTTATATTTGTCTGTCCTTTATGTGAACAGTTCAAGCTTGGGTGAGCAGGATTTAGGGCTACAGTGTTTTGGTTCACTTTTGCTTACCCTGGCAGGCTTGGACTGTTTTGTCCTATACATGCAGTTCTATTTTTCTCTGCATTATTCAGTATTACATCGTAATTTGCGCTTTCTCTGTAACTTTTGTTTATTGTTCACTGCATGTAATTTGTGTGTGCTTGTTTATGTTGATGTATTGGCCGAATAACTAATAATAATAATAATATGAAGGAAATTTAGAGTGAAATGACTGAACATCACAGAATCACAAAAACACTTTCCATACCAAAAGATGATTCTGTGATTTTCAGTGCCTCATATCTCTCCAAATTCCCTCCAAACCGCTTGTTTTCTTCTTCTGAAAGCGACGCACGGCACGCGCGAATACATCAAACCTGCTATTAAGGCCACCTTGATAAAGAGGCCACCTGTTTATAATAGCCACCCGGACCCGTCTTTGGTCCCAACTGCCATATGTGTATTATATATAATGCTAATGCAACCTTTATAAAAGGGCCATCTGTTTATAATAGCCATTTTTTACGGTCCCGAGGGTTCTACAGGTGGCTGTATAGACCCTTTGCATCGGCGGTCATGTTAGGGAGAGGGTTTTCTTACCTGTGGACCGAACAAACATGGGAGAGTAGTAACAACACAAAACAATATATAAGTGAAATGTTTCTATATTGGTGGCGCTGTTTACGATTTTGTTGACCATGAGCAGGGCTCAGTGCGTTCCACATTACTAAAGTGAAACGAACGTTGCCAAACGGTTCGCCAAAATGTTGTATGTATGTTGATATAACTGCCTTGTAGACATTTTCAGCCATGCAGTAATAATGCAGAAAAACCGATATATCCAGGCATAGTTTTTGTGTTGAATGAACGGTAAAAAAACATTTTCTGCAGAAAATTTTTAAAGTACTTTAATCACTTGGCAATTTCTCCCATAAAGGTACCGGCAAAAAATAATGTGGTGTTTGTCACCATGGCTATCAAGACTTTTAGTCACTCCCCCGGGTTTTTCTTGTCAACTCATGAAGTAAAATATTTTATTTTGGGTCACAGTACTGCAAATGGTGTATTGGGCTTTAATAATAGTTTGATTATAGCATCGTCCCTCAAATCAAGTTAAGCTCACTGGTAGACGATAGACCGTGTAAGTCTCGAGGCAGGTCACACTTCCGGAGACCAGTCAGAGAAATAATAGCAATGGGGTTTTAAAGTTGTGGCGATCTTCTTTGAATTATCACTTTACCGTACCGCGTTTGTTTAAGCGACCAAACACCAATAAATGGGAAAAGCACCTTTTGATCTATCGATTCAATAAAAAAAATTAAGAAAAATTTTGTCCGAGTTTGTCACAAATAAATAAAAATGCTTGACCTTTTGTTTCCGGTTTGCATGTACCTTTACGATTGGCAGGCTCAGGCTTGGTGCATCTCAGAAATATTAACGTGGTTAAACAATATATCTGGTTTGAACGTCAACTTGAACGTTCACTTCTGTTAAGAGTAGATAAAACCACCACTAACAACCCAAACAAATAAAGTAGGCTACATGTACATATGGTCAGGACGGAAATCGCAAAGACCGTCTGAAGCCGAATCAAGAATCAAGAACGAATCCAGCCGAATCAAGAATCAAGAACGGCCAACTATACACTGCGCCAAACTATTCGCGCCCATAGAGTTAGAGTATAGAAAACTAGAGTGCGCACTCCCCATACATGATGTGCCGATATGGACGCCGCCATTTTGGCTTAACGCTATGGGTGCACGGTGGGCAAAGCTGTGTTGCCCACTTTGCACTCATAGCGTTAAGCAAACATGGCGCCTCCCACATCGGCACAGTCCACACACGTGACTTGAATAACCAGTGCACACTCCAGTTTTCTATATATTTAACTCTATGTTCGTACAGGTTATATAGGAGTTTAAGAATGTTTAAAGTGGACCCCGAAACGGTAGGTGAAACTGCTAATTTTGGCGTGGAGTCAAAATGGTGCCGAAAAACCGGTCGCCGCCGGTTGTGGCTCCTATTCGAGGTCTCCGGAAGTATATATAAAATGAATCTCGCAACGTACCGCAAGTTCTAGAGGTCAACTTACACTGTCTATATGCAGTCGCGGCAGCTGGTTAATCATCATCCTGATCCTCTTGCAGCAGGGTCTCTTTAACGCACTCCTCTACTAGTACGTAACGCGCCTAGCATAGTGGAAATACCCTGAGCTCTCAAAATGGTCAACCACTAACACTATGAGCAAGAACATGTACATGTTCATTGTAACCCCATTGTTAGTAACAATGGTGTGTGCCCAATTTCCATTGTTAGATGTTCATAGTGTAACGGGCTAATAAAAAAAGGGGCGGGGTAGACTACCCGCCCTCGCACTCTTAGGTGCGAGAGAGAAGTATCTTGCTCAAGGGCATAACGTACGCGTTCATTTTCAGCCGTAAGTACAAAGGTTTACTGGAACAATTGGTATTCCTGACTGATTTCATTAATTCGAACATTGCAATTCTTTGTTTTTTACAATGTAATGACAGTTGTTTTTACATAAATAATTTGTCATTTTTGCGGTATTCAAATAAATTGGGCTAATTTTCAAGTTGTACCTTGTTGAACGTTCCGCACCCCGTTCGCACGAGCCAAGGCTCGGCTACTGGACAAATCTAAGGATGTTGTTGTTGTTGTTGTATATTTTATGGCATCTTCGGCAACTAAGGCCCTTTATGCCATCAACTATACGGTTTTAGCTTTAACTATACTATAAACTTGAGATGACGAAGAAGGAGTTGCAGTTTTAGAAGTGGGAGGAAAACCCCCAGAGAAATGCCCCAGGGGAAAACCCACGCGGTCAAGTAGGGACTGCAAACCCAATCCACATACACGCCCCGGATTCGAACCCGGGACCCCAGAGGTGAAAGGCGAGGAAAGAACCCGTACGCCAACCCGACCGCCCCAAATCTAAGGATATGGGCGCTGAGCTTTTTATAGGCCTACCGTGAATAATTCACGATTTCCTTTGCGTACAAGAGAAAGGGGGATTAGCATGGGCCAACTATTTTGAATTCTTCGGCGCCGTCGAGGATGCCTCATTAATGGATAAATCGATGAAATATCGACTTAGGGGCTTGGATCTACTTAGTTTTATAATATATCCTAGTATTTAAGGAAATCCATTAAACAATTACAGCGTCACGTGCAGAGAGAATGCGTGTTTATAAGCGTATAAAATTAGGCATAGACTAAAGGCCAAAAAAACATTTCTTGGCACATGACAGGGCATCTCAAGTTTTGCAAACCTGTCATGCATAATGCTGTAATGCAGATTTGTTTGTTTAAATTCACAAATTCTCATCCGAAATCCGGATACGGATTTTTCCGTGTAAAATGGCATGTTATGTACAGGTTATTGCAATTTTTAAAGTTATTTCTTTATGAACTCATTGCCTATTCATTTTAAAGCCTATTGGCCCATATGGGATTTGCAAACACCAAATGCAAAAATACAAAAATATACGTAATTCTATAGTGACTGCAGTGAATGTTCTGAATATCGCGTGTGAGTACTAAAGTGAAAACCTTTGTGTGTTGCCGTGGTTATTGGGTATACACTAACCAGCGATCCTTTTCCCTGCGCTTTAGCAACGGACGTTTCAGATTACCAGCGACCGTTTAAACCTAATAGACAGCCGAAGTGTGACGTGTTGCCATGGTAATTGGCTTTTGAAACAACATGGCCGTTGGAAAAAGTATCATTGCAAAAGCACAGGGACACGGTTCAGTGATAGAGCCATTGCCTAGGCAACTAACAAAAGATGACGTATTCACTTCGGCAGTCTATTAACATGGCAACTGACGTCACACTTTAGTTGACTATCACGCCTATCAAGATACATTTTCAAGAAAAATTGATTCTATACATCGATGGTCGGCGCCAGTTTATCGACTGGTGGCCACGTTCTTTTACCATCAATATATATACACTGGATGAAGCAACGACGTCTAAAATTTGCACCGTCCGCCATTGCACCCCACCAAATACGATGCCTTGCCTAGACTGGTCATACTGTCTTCACTAGTCTACATCATGGTCTACATGCGTTAAGTGGAATGCAAGCGATCGCATATGGACCGGGGAGCAGTCTAGGCCAAGCATTGTTCGTGTGGTACAATGGCGGCCGGCTTCAATTCTTGTATAGCCAACTGCTATAGAGCCTTTGCACGGCTGCCATGACAGGGGGCAATCACATTGTTACCATGTGCTATGCATGAGTAGGCACTTTGTGGATCCATTGTTACATCATTTAAATATTTAAAAAAAACCTGCCCCCTGTCATGGCCGCCGGTGCAGAAGCTCTATTGCACACTTCATCCAGTGTAGATGTCATGTACCCTTCTAATATATCCATTCGCGAACAGGTTTAAATCAAATCAAATCGAGGCACTGTGGTTTGTAAGGTAATGGAAAGCACATAGGCCTATCGGGTGCAAGTTTCCTGCGTTGTTTACTCATTCGATTTCATTTTTTTCTTCAACTAAACCAAAACCGATCCCAAAATAATAGTGTTCATGTTTATTCAATATTAAAGGGACAAACCGGCTTTGTTGGGCTTCTTTAGGCTCCAAATAGACCCATACATGATTATGAAAGTCTCTCCGAAATAGACTGAAGAGAACCTGAAAATAAACCACCAAATTTAGAATTTTGCCGTTTGGGGGCATTTATATAAAATAATCGAGGTCACGTGATTTATCGGAACCAGATTCTGGTTCCGATAAATCACGTGTCCTTGGAGTTAGTTTTATTTCCAGTCGTATGGCCGTGTGATACTTGCACAGTTTAAATTCTTGCAGTTTATTACTGCAGTATACTGCATCAAATTCAGTTCTGATTTTTTTCAAAATATTTATGAGTATTTTACAATTTATTAAGGTTATGAAACAAAGTTAAACATAACTCTGAAAAATCGAACATACAATGTTGAAACAAAGTCCGAAGAACCGAAGCGAGTTCCCACCGTGGACAGTCTACCGGACAATGTGACATTTAGCCCCACGGCACACACACGATGGGACCGGTACAGTGCCGTGGTACTTCGTGCAGCCAGACCGCCGGATGTGTTTCGTCATTTAGTGTTTTAGTCTATGCACATCTACTCTGGCTCCACGCGGAACTATATACAGTTGTTCGTGAGGACAAACCATAAATGCCACCTCCTCTACAGAAAACGGACAAACCCATTCGGTCGTCCAGGCTATCCGGTGAAATCTTCAGCAGAAAATGAGAGATATCCAAAGCAAAAAACTGCCACTGAGTGAAGAGCGAATCGTTTCCGACAAAGTCGTGAGTCTCGCGCAATAGTGAACGGCTGGTAAAGCGTATAACTCGACTATTGACCGTTTTTAAAAATTAATTTTAAGCTTTTGTGGTTAATTACGGGACATTTTGACGATATTTTTTTCACAAGGACCATCAACAAAATTATTGTAAAGGATGCTGTATCACTAAATTACGTAAACATTAGGCCGGTGTTACCTTTAAAGCTGGTATAATATACAGGATGTTTCCTGACGCTCAATATATTATAATTATTGTCATGCAGACATATCCGTTGGTGAAAGTGAAAGACATGACTGAAAAACCTTTCAAAACAGGAACAAATCTTTCTTTTTTTTCAACTACATTTATAACCAAAAGCGATCCTAAAACAATTATAGTGTATGTTTCCTGACGCTCAATATGTTTGTCATGCAGAGATATTTTGATGAAATCGAAAGACAGATTACATGACTGGAAAACGTTTAAAACAGGAACAACAGCATAGTATTACATAATATAATATTAGTAAACTGCCTTGTAGAATTTCAGCCACGATAAAATATTCTTCAGAAAACCTTATACTCCATGCATGGTTTTTGTGTTGTTGATTGAATGGGGAAAACTCGTTTGCAATCGATTTTTTCCTTAAAAAGAAGGGGGAAAAAACACTTCCAGATTTCTCCCACAAATATGCCATTTTACACGAAAACAAATCATGTGGTATTTTATACCATTGCTACATCGATATATACATATGGACATTATTACCTTTTTTAAAGCTCCAGTATATTTTATCACAAAGAAAGCAGTGATGATATCATTTGCCGATGAAACGTTTTTTTAAAACGAATTCCAGAATAACAGGAATTAGGAATTCCAGGATAAATAGATGCAGTAACAATTTTTTAAAAACGTTTAAATCCGTGCATGGTTCATTTTGTTAAATGAATAGATATCGTTTGCAAACGACTTTTCAAAAGCACATTCAGTTGACAATTTCTCCTACACAAACGTACAATTTTACACGGGGAAAAATCATGTGGTGTCTGTTAATATAGGCCTACCGTTGCTATCAACACAGTCGGGTTTTGCTTGTCAACTAATTAAGTAAAATCTTGATGGGTAACTGCAAATGATCTACTGAGTATTGGGCTTTAAAGAAAGTGCATGAATTTTAAAAAAATCTCAAAAATAAAGTCTGCTCTGCGCCTCGCGATCAAAGCGAACGTATACACATGTCATAGTACATATGAACTATGCGACAATGTTTTAAGTTTAAAACTAAACCGAAGGTCACATCTCTTACCCACAGGCATACATTTACTAAACGCACACAAGGGAATGGATCGAAACACAAATCCCATTCAACAGTTTCATGTAACTTACACAGAGAAAACAAATCATTCAAAACAATACCTGGCGATCTTCACTTTCAACGTCCTTGGTAGACATCTTGGAGTTTTCCTTGAAGAATGCGCAACCTCCACACAGTTGTAATTATCAGTTTTTAGGCCAGGCGGCGTTGATATTTTTATCTCGTAAATCAGAGCCAAATCTGTGCCATCAAGAAGGCGATTGCACTAGCAAACTGTACGAGTAATCCGATATACAACGGCACACCGCTGACAGCGTTGTTCTCTAGTCTTTTTTCTCGCTCTTTCTTGTTCTTCTTCTTTTCAATAATGATTAGCGACTGTGGCCGCGAGCAGAATTCCTGTCCTAATTCGGCGCTCTCGTGTATAATGCATGCATGGGGCCTACACGCGTCGCCTGCGAATGTTATTCCAGTTTGCGTGTACATATACATTATAAATCGACCCACGCTTTACTACACAGAGTATGCCATCTTCCGCCACAAACTAAACCACGGGCCTTGTACCTTGTGACGTCAGCGAAACATTTCCGCCATTTGAAGATAAACAAGTTGGGATTACAAATGGCGGGTTATGGGTGGGACGCATCCTGCGGAATTAAAATATCAAGTGTGCCAAGTGAAGGTCACGGTAGTATATACGAGCCAAAATTTGACCATGCATGTACACGTAGGAATATCTTTGCGGAAGTTGGGTAATTAGGGTATAAACTCTTTACTCAGGCCAAACTGTGCATAGTTTGTGTTATTTATAGTTAGTTGTGCAGCTGGAAATTATTTATAATTCTTTAACAAAAATTATGTGAATCAGAACAGTAGTTGCCATGTTGGTGATTATAGACTTTTTTAAAGGTAAGATTTCAACTTGCAAATATCGGTATCCCGCGCCCAGTTTTTGATAGAGGGGAAATTGTTTTGAACGCATTGGACTTTTTTGTAGGGAGGGAGGAGGGAATAACGTACCGAGACGATGGGTATTTTTCCAATTTTAAGTCCGATACGGACAGTAACTTTTCCTGAACCGAGTGGTTACTTTTCCTTGCCAACTGCCGCCCATGATGAATATTGACCACTGGGGCCGATTTCACAGACCGCTTTCGACGCGTTTTAGGAAAGGTTGAACTCGTCTTCACTTGTGAAATCGATCCCAGGTTTCAGTGGTTAGTTGACAATTTGTACTAACTGGCAAGACCTGTTACTTGATTTAAATAGATGACCAGGTTTCAGTGGTTAGTTGACTATGTGTACTAACTGCATGGCGAGACCTGTTACTTGATTTAAAGGCAAACAATGTAACGGCTACGCTTTTACGAAAACAAAGCAAAATTATCATTTTTATGCTTACGTGCATGCATTGAAATATAACATTGCATTGCTTTAAACAAGGAAATAAAATATGAACGACATGTATGAAGAATTAACGAGCACCCCTCCCCCAACAAAATAAAATGTAGACAAGAGAGTGGTCAACAAATTGTGGGCTGGAGAAATAAGGCCGTTACAAATCCAAAGCAAAGAATCTATCTTAGAAAAGTGGTAAAGGCTTGTTGGCACAACCTCAGGTGTAGGACTTGAAAGATTGCATACAGGTACAATAGTCAAGTTTACATAAATTAGTGATGTAGCATCCTTGACAATACTTTTAGGATGGTTCTTGCGAAAAAATATAATAAAAATGTCCCGTAATTAACTACAAAAGCTTAGACTCACGACTTTGTCGGAACTCGCTTCGGTTCCTCGGGCTTTGTGTCAAAATGTTATGTTCGATTTTTCAGAACCTGAATATATAGTCTCTTTTGTCAAATACTAATAAATATTAGTACTGCATTAATAATGGGGTTTTATGGCCGAGCGGTCTAGTGCGTCGAACTTAAGTTCCTGTGCTAGTACTATAATGTAGGTTCGATTCCGGGCCGCGACGGGTTGAGCAAGGCACTCAACCACACTTGCTCCCATTCCTGTAATTGGCGGTCCCTCCGCTGTTGGATGTGGTAAATAAATAAAAAATAAACTCCCGGAATAAACTATCATACGACCATACGGCTGGAAATAAATCACGTGACCTTGATTTTTTGAAAAATGCTCAAAATTTGGTTATTTCTTTTCGGATTCTCTTCAGTCTATTTCTGAAAGACTTTCAGAATCATGACTGTATATGGGCCTATTTCGAACTCAAAATAGCCTAACAAAGCCGGTATGTCCCTTTAAATACATGACCCGGTCTCAGCGAGACATGTAATTTAAATACATGACTATAGGTACATGGCCGATTTTACAAAGCGCTAAGACGCGTTAGGGTCTTGCTGTCGGAATTAGGACGCAATGAACTCGTCTTAACTTTTCTAAAATCGATCCCATGTAACTTTTCCCGAGACTACATGTATATTTCGCTCGTACCCACTGGCCTTAAATGGGATGGGACGGGCTGATGTGCCTTCACAGATTTCTGTGACGGAAACACGTGACGCAAAGGTCATATACATATGTATACATACAGACCCGCGGAGCATTGTTGGTTGCTGGCTGCCAGACGAATAATCAATAAATAGTATGTTAACGCTTATATATCCAGTGCAAACATTTACGAATAAAATGAGTGTACTGTGTGCGAGACCTGCCTTGTCTGCTGGAAAATAGTTTTTTTTACGTCCGTTTACAAGAAAAAGACGTTACTTCGTGGTCACGTGTCATAAAATAAATTGGCAAATGAAGGCGCAAACAGATTAGCCCGTCCCAGCGCCTGTAAGGGCGGTGGGTACGAGCAAACATGTATAACATTAGTATATACACCGCAAAAACTCGGGTGTTAAATTTAACACCCTTAGTGTTAAATTTGATTCTTTCCCGATATCTTATCTATATAATAAGACAACACCCATGGTGTAAATTAACACAAGCATTTGGTGTTGAAATATTTTAACACCAACTCTGGTGTACCTTTTACACCAGGAGCCGGTGTTATTTTGTATTACCGAGACGTACAATTTTTATTTAAATATAGGTTTTCTCGGTCAGTTTTAACAATTTACTAACCAAATTCGTTTTGATATATACATTCGTTTCAGCGAAAATTTGAATACAGTTTTGGTTCATGATGGCATCCGTCTATTATTGTTTAAAGAGAGCAATCAATTTGGTTTTTCGAGCAAACAATCGGGACAATATTGCAATCAAATTTAAAAACAACGTTTATTAAATTTGAAAATACCTGGCTCAATTTCACCCGAACAAAAACTGTGCGAACTCAATGTGTGCCAAACTGAATGGCGATTCGGTGCTTTGTATTTCGAATGACGCAAGTGCTAATCTGGATGTCTTAACAAACAAAATGTGTACGTCTTTGAACGAAATTAGATAATTATGTAAATGAATAACAAGAGAAATCGCGTCCTATAAAAATGGCCTGCGTACTTTCACAAACGATCTCGATAACCTTTTTAATGAATTACAGCGAGAAAACTTATAGGGGATGTGTACTTTATAAAGTTTATAGCTGCAGTGAATCTAATAAGTGAGTTTTTAGTTTTTATTTTTACTTTCTGCGTATCACTTCCGAACATTCGACGTGGGAATGACAATACACTTATTGTGTATATTGAGGGTACATGTTTAATTGTACGAACTGCTTTTTTTTTTGGTGGCCTATTTTCACGTTATCCCTCCGTTAACAGGTTCTAGAGAAAGCACTTAATAATAGTTCAATCTCGTTAATACGAGGTCCTTTAGACTTTCAGAGTATAACACGAACCTTAATCGGAAATTAAAAGATACACAGATTTGGGTCTATTTCCTGTTGTATGTAATTAGAACAGTGCTTTTTATTTTATTATGATTTGAATGTGATGGAAATCAATGTCTATCCGCCATGGGAGGCTGGTAAATATGGAGTTTTTTTTTAAAACTGGCGTCAATTAAGTTGACATCGAGTAAATGTATTTTGCGTGCCCGTCCCATCATCATTGTACTTTATAAAGTCAACAAGTCGATGCCCAGAACTTGTCTCATCACGCCCATGCTATGACGTAAACGTACAGTGTATACTCTCAAACTCTGGGGTTAGTCTATAAACAGCGTTAAACACCGCGTAGCATGTCTTTGATACAGTAACTGTTATCGCGGACTTGTCCAAGCATGTTGGGATTGCAATACACGGAATTATGTAACGTCTGTGCAGCAGGGCTGTTTTATTTGTGCCAGGGTCGTACTTTTAGCGCAAAGCAATTTTAATAGGCTTTTGTGGCATTTATATACACAATTTCTTTTTTCTTTTCTTTCATTAATCTTAGTATTTTATTGAATCTATTGTATTTTATTTTTAGTTTGTAGTTTATTTCTTTTATATATTTTTTTACTTATTCTTATTGCCGACTTTCGTATTGTATCTTATACATAAGAATACATTTTTTAAAAATACGTAGTTATAATAAGAGTACATAGTTCTACATGATAAAACGTAATACTATAATAAAGCCAGAAATTTTTTTTATTACGTTAAAGTTGCACTGCCCGTGTTTGGGCCGATTTGGGCGTCAAATTTGTTTTTTAAAGTTAAATAGGTATTTGTCTAGAATAGAAAAAGTTATCAGCTTTCATTTGGTACCAGGAACGTAAAAATCCGTCAAGGATTAATGCCAGTCGATTAAAAAAAAAAATGATTAAAAGGCTGGCAGGTCAATTAATCGACAGGGTTATGACGTAAATGTACATGTGCGCGTACATGGGTAAATTGTACACATACTATGTACATATGAGCGTAGGCGCACATGTACAACATGTGAAGCACGTTTCAAGAAAAAGGCTTGTATCTCCAATTCCCGACGTCGGAAATTTAAGTTTTTGATATTTTTCGTTACAGAGACACGTAAGCTTTCTAAATTCGTTCGCTTGTGTAAATTATTTTTTTTAATCCTTTCACCGAAACACGGGCAATGCAACTTTAATTATATATAGTATGTTTAATAGAACCGTCCTTTTAAAATTAAAATACACACTAATTCGTCCCTCACGCGCTAGAACACCCCCGCGGTAAATGGTAGATTCCCGGTCCACATTTTATGCTAATGACGGTCACGTGGGGCTAAATGCAGCCTTCTGATTGGTCGAGAGACCGCATTTCAAGTTCACGAATACCTGGTTAGACGGGCATCACTACTGCCGTCCAAAGGTACACCAGCGCAGCGCAGGGTGTCCCAACAGCCACGGTTAGGGGAGTAGCCACGTAGCCGAGCTCCGTTTTCCCTACATCCTTAAATTTCTCGGCCATTTCCCAGCGAAAATCTGTCAATTTTGCAGGACAAGTGCGGAATATATACAGTTTGGAGCATGCAAAATTTGAAGTTCGTTGGAAAATTCCTTGATTTCCAAATTTGCCGGCATTTGGGACACACTTTGACCAAATCCCCGTCACAATCTGGGGCGAGTCAACGGCCGTCCAAAGGTACACCGGCGCAGCGCAGGGTGTCCGAACAGCCACGGTTAGGGGAGTAACCACGTAGCCGAGCTCCGTTTTCCCTACATCCTTAAATTTCTCGTTCATTTCCCAGCGAAAATCCGTCAATTTTGCATGACAAGTGCGGAATATATACAGTTTGGAGCATGCAAAATTTGAAGTTGGTTGGAAAATTCCTTGATTTCCAAATTTGCCGGCATTTGGGACACACTTTGACCAAATCCCCGTCACAATCTGGGGCGAGTTAACGGCCGTCCAAAGGTACACCTGCGCAGCGCAGGGTGTTCCAACAGCCACGGTTAGGGGAGTAACCACGTAGCCGAGCTCCGTTTTCCCTACATCCTTAAATTTCTCTGCCATTTTCAAGCGAAAATCTGTCAATTTTGCATGACAAGTGCGGAATATATACAGTTTGGAGCATGCAAAATTTGAAGTTGGTTGGAAAATTCCTTGATTTCCAAATTTGCCGGCATTTGGGACACACTTTGACCAAATTCCCGTCGCAATCTGGGGTGAGTCAACGGCCGTCCAAAGGTACACCAGCGCAGCGCAGGGTGTCCCAACAGCCACGGTTAGGGGAGTAGCCACGTAGCCGAGCTCCGTTTTCCCTACATCCTTAAATTTCTCGGCCATTTCCCAGCGAAAATCTGTCAATTTTGCAGGACAAGTGCGGAAAATATACAGTATGGAGAATGCAAAATTTGAAGTTCGTTGGAAAATTCCTTGATTTCCAAATTTGCCGGCATTTGGGACACACTTTGACCAAATTCCCGTCACAATCTGGGGTGAGTCAACGGCCGTCCAAAGGTACACCAGCGCAGCGCAGGGTGTCCCAACAGCCACGGTTAGGAGAGTAGCCACGTAGCCGAGCTCCGTTTTCCCTACATCCTTAAATTTCTCGTTCATTTCCAAGCGCAAATCTGTCAATTTTGCAGGACAAGTGCGGAATATATACAGTTTGGAGCATGCGAAATTTGAGGTTCGTTGGAAAATTCCTTGATTTCCAAATTTGCCGGCATTTGGGACACACCTTGACCAAATTCCCGTCACAATCTGGGGTGAGTCAACGGCCGTCCAAAGGTACACCAGCGCAGCGCAGGGTGTCCCAACAGCCACGGTTAGAGGAGTAGCCACGTAGCCGAGCTCCGTTTTCCCTACATCCTTAAATTTCTCGGCCATTTCCCAGCGAAAATCTGTCAATTTTGCAGGACAAGTGCGGAATATATACAGTTTGGAGCATGCAAAATTTGAAGTTCGTTGGAAAATTCCTTGATTTCCAAATTTGCCGGCATTTGGGACACACTTTGACCAAATTCCCGTCACAATCTGGGGTGAGTCAACGGCCGTCCAAAGGTACACCAGCGCAGCGCAGGGTGTCCCAACAGCCACGGTTAGGAGAGTAGCCACGTAGCCGAGCTCCGTTTTCCCTACATCCTTAAATTTCTCGTTCATTTCCCAGCGCAAATCTGTCAATTTTGCAGGACAAGTGCGGAATATATACAGTTTGGAGCATGCAAAATTTGAAGTTCGTTGGAAAATTCCTTGATTTCCAAATTTGCCGGCATTTGGGACACACTTTGACCAAATTCCCGTCACAATCTGGGGTGAGTCAACGGACGTCCAAAGGTACACCAGCGCAGCGCAGGGTGTCCCAACAGCCACGGTTAGGGGAGTAGCCACGTAGCCGAGCTCCGTTTTCCCTACATCCTTAAATTTCTCGGCCATTTCCCAGCGAAAATCTGTCAATTTTGCAGGACAAGTGCGGAATATCTACAGTTTGGAGCATGCAAAATTTGAAGTTCGTTGGAAAATTCCTTGATTTCCAAATTTGCCGGCATTTGGGACACACTTTGACCAAATTCCCGTCACAATCTGGGGTGAGTCAACGGCCGTCCAAAGGTACACCAGCGCAGCGCAGGGTGTCCCAACAGCCACGGTTAGGAGAGTAGCCACGTAGCCGAGCTCCGTTTTCCCTACATCCTTAAATTTCTCGGCCATTTCCCAGCGCAAATCTGTCAATTTTGCAGGACAAGTGCGGAATATATACAGTTTGGAGTATGCAAAATTTGAAGTTCGTTGGAAAATTCCTTGATTTCCAAATTTGCCGGCATTTGGGACACACTTTGACCAAATTCCCGTCACAATCTGTGGTGATTCAACGGCCGTCCAAAGGTACACCAGCGCAGCGCAGGGTGTCCCAACAGCCACGGTTAGAGGAGTAGCCACGTAGCCGAGCTCCGTTTTCCCTACATCCTTAAATTTCTCGGCCATTTCCCAGCGAAAATCTGTCAATTTTGCAGGACAAGTGCGGAATATATACAGTTTGGAGCATGCAAAATTTGAAGTTCGTTGGAAAATTCCTTGATTTCCAAATTTGCCGGCATTTGGGACACACTTTGACCAAATTCCCGTCACAATCTGGGGTGAGTCAACGGACGTCCAAAGGTACACCAGCGCAGCGCAGGGTGTCCCAACAGCCACGGTTAGGGGAGTAGCCACGTAGCCGAGCTCCGTTTTCCCTACATCCTTAAATTTCTCTGCCATTTCCCAGCGAAAATCTGTCAATTTTGCATGACAAGTGCGGAATATATACAGTTTGGAGCATGCAAAATTTGAAGTTGGTTGGAAAATTCCTTGATTTCCAAATTTGCCGGCATTTGGGACACACTTTGACCAAATCCCCGTCACAATCTGGGGCGAGTCAACGGCCGTCCAAAGGTACACCTGCGCAGCGCAGGGTGTCCCAACAGCCACGGTTAGGGGAGTAACCACGTAGCCGAGCTCCGTTTTCCCTACATCCTTAAATTTCTCTGCCATTTCCCAGCGAAAATCTGTCAATTTTGCATGACAAGTGCGGAATATATACAGTTTGAAGCATGCAAAATTTGAAGTTGGTTGGAAAATTCCTTGATTTCCAAATTTGCCGGCATTTGGGACACACTTTGACCAAATCCCCGTCACAATCTGGGGCGAGTCAACGGCCGTCCAAAGGTACACCTGCGCAGCGCAGGGTGTCCCAAACAGCCACGGTTAGGGGAGTAACCACGTAGCCGAGCTCCGTTTTCCCTACATCCTTAAATTTCTCTGCCATTTCCCAGCGAAAATCTGTCAATTTTGCAGGACAAGTGCGGAATATATACAGTTTGGAGCATGCAAAATTTGAAGTTCGTTGGAAAATTCCTTGATTTCCAAATTTGCCGGCATTTGGGACACACTTTGACCAAATTCCCGTCACAATCTGGGGTGAGTCAACGGCCGTCCAAAGGTACACCAGCGCAGCGCAGGGTGTCCCAACAGCCACGGTTAGGAGAGTAGCCACGTAGCCGAGCTCCGTTTTCCCTACATCCTTAAATTTCTCGGCCATTTCCCAGCGCAAATCTGTCAATTTTGCAGGACAAGTGCGGAATATATACAGTTTGGAGCATGCAAAATTTGAAGTTCGTTGGAAAATTCCTTGATTTCCAAATTTGCCGGCATTTGGGACACACTTTGACCAAATTCCCGTCCCAATCTGGGGCGAGTCAACGGCCGTCCAAAGGTACACCTGCGCAGCGCAGGGTGTCCCAACAGCCACGGTTAGGGGAGTAACCACGTAGCCGAGCTCCGTTTTCCCTACATCCTTAAATTTCTCTGCCATTTCCCAGCGAAAATCTGTCAATTTTGCATGACAAGTGCGGAATATATACAGTTTGGAGCATGCAAAATTTGAAGTTGGTGTGAAAATTCCTTCATTTCCAAATTTGCCGGCATTTGGGACACACTTTGACCAAATCCCCGTCACAATCTGGGGCGAGTCAACGGCCGTCCAAAGGTACACCTGCGCAGCGCAGGGTGTCCCAACAGCCACGGTTAGGGGAGTAACCACGTAGCCGAGCTTCGTTTTCCCTACATCCTTAAATTTCTCTGCCATTTCCCAGCGAAAATCTGTCAATTTTGCATGACAAGTGCGGAATATATACAGTTTGAAGCATGCAAAATTTGAAGTTGGTTGGAAAATTCCTTGATTTCCAAATTTGCCGGCATTTGGGACACACTTTGACCAAATCCCCGTCACAATCTGGGGCGAGTCAACGGCCGTCCAAAGGTACACCTGCGCAGCGCAGGGTGTCCCAAACAGCCACGGTTAGGGGAGTAACCACGTAGCCGAGCTCCGTTTTCCCTACATCCTTAAATTTCTCTGCCATTTCCCAGCGAAAATCTGTCAATTTTGCATGACAAGTGCGGAATATATACAGTTTGGAGCATGCAAAATTTGAAGTTGGTTGGAAAATTCCTTGATTTCCAAATTTGCCGGCATTTGGGACACACTTTGACCAAATCCCCGTCACAATCTGGGGCGAGTCAACGGCCGTCCAAAGGTACACCTGCGCAGCGCAGGGTGTCCCAACAGCCACGGTTAGGGGAGTAACCACGTAGCCGAGCTCCGTTTTCCCTACATCCTTAAATTTCTCTGCCTTTTCCCAGCGAAAATCTGTCAATTTTGCATGACAAGTGCGGAATATATACAGTTTGGAGCATGCAAAATTTGAAGTTGGTTGGAAAATTCCTTGATTTCCAAATTTGCCGGCATTTGGGACACACTTTGACCAAATTCCCGTCCCAATCTGGGGCGAGTCAACGGCCGTCCAAAGGTACACCTGCGCAGCGCAGGGTGTCCCAACAGCCACGGTTAGGGGAGTAACCACGTAGCCGAGCTCCGTTTTCCCTACATCCTTAAATTTCTCTGCAATTTCCCAGCGAAAATCTGTCAATTTTGCATGACAAGTGCGGAATATATACAGTTTGGAGCATGCAAAATTTGAAGTTGGTGGGAAAATTCCTTCATTTCCAAATTTGCCGGCATTTGGGACACACTTTGACCAAATCCCCGTCACAATCTGGAGCGAGTCAACGGCCGTCCAAAGGTACACCTGCGCAGCGCAGGGTGTCCCAACAGCCACGGTAAGGGGAGTAACCACGTAGCCGAGCTCCGTTTTCCCTACATCCTTAAATTTCTCTGCCATTTCCCTGCGAAAATCTGTCAATTTTGCATGAAAAGTGCGGAATATATACAGTTTGGAGCATGCAAAATTTGAAGTTCGTTGGAAAATTCCTTGATTTCCAAATTTGCCGGCATTTGGGACACACTTTGACCAAATTCCCGTCACAATCTGGGGTGAGTCAACGGCCGTCCAAAGGTACACCAGCGCAGCGCAGGGTGTCCCAACAGCCACGGTTAGAGGAGTAGCCACGTAGCCGAGCTCCGTTTTCCCTACATCCTGAAATTTCTCGGCCATTTCCCAGCGCAAATCTGTCAATTTTGCAGGACAAGTGCGGAATATATACAGTTTGGAGCATGCAAAATTTGAAGTTCGTTGGAAAATTCCTTGATTTCCAAATTTGCCGGCATTTGGGACACACTTTGACCAAATTCCCGTCACAATCTGGGGTGAGTCAACGGACGTCCAAAGGTACACCAGCGCAGCGCAGGGTGTGCCAACAGCCACGGTTAGGAGAGTAGCCACGTAGCCGAGCTCCGTTTTCCCTACATCCTTAAATTTCTCTGCAATTTCCCAGCGAAAATCTGTCAATTTTGCATGACAAGTGCGGAATATATACAGTTTGGAGCATGCAAAATTTGAAGTTGGTTGGAAAATTCCTTGATTTCCAAATTTGCCGGCATTTGGGACACACTTTGACCAAATCCCCGTCACAATCTGGGGCGAGTCAACGGCCGTCCAAAGGTACACCTGCGCAGCGCAGGGTGTCCCAAACAGCCACGGTTAGGGGAGTAACCACGTAGCCGAGCTCCGTTTTCCCTACATTCTTAAATTTCTCTGCCATTTCCCAGCGAAAATCTGTCAATTTTGCATGACAAGTGCGGAATATATACAGTTTGGAGCATGCAAAATTTGAAGTTGGTTGGAAAATTCCTTCATTTCCAAATTTGCCGGCATTTGGGACACACTTTGACCAAATCCCCGTCACAATCTGGGGCGAGTCAACGGCCGTCCAAAGGTACAGCTGCGCAGCGCAGGGTGTCCCAACAGCCACGGTTAGGAGAGTAGCCACGTAGCCGAGCTCCGTTTTCCTTACATCCTTAAATTTCTCGTTCATTTCCCAGCGAAAATCTGTCAATTTTGCATGACAAGTGCGGAATATATACAGTTTGGAGCATGCAAAATTTGAAGTTGGTTGGAAAATTCCTTGATTTCCAAATTTGCCGGCATTTGGGACACACTTTGACCAAATCCCCGTCACAATCTGTGGCGAGTCAACGGCCGTCCAAAGGTACACCTGCGCAGCGCAGGGTGTCCCAACAGCCACGGTTAGGGGAGTAACCACGTAGCCGAGCTCCGTTTTCCCTACATCCTTAAATTTCTCGTTCATTTCCCAGCGAAAATCTGTCAATTTTGCATGACAAGTGCGGAATATATACAGTTTGGAGCATGCAAAATTTGAAGTTGGTTGGAAAATTCCTTGATTTCCAAATTTGCCGGCATTTGGGACACACTTTGACCAAATCCCCGTCACAATCTGGGGCGAGTCAACGGCCGTCCAAAGGTACACCTGCGCAGCGCAGGGTGTCCCAACAGCCACGGTTAGGGGAGTAACCACGTAGCCGAGCTCCGTTTTCCCTACATCCTTAAATTTCTCGTTCATTTCCCAGCGAAAATCTGTCAATTTTGCATGACAAGTGCGGAATATATACAGTTTGCAGCATGCAAAATTTGAAGTTGGTTGGAAAATTCCTTGATTTCCAAATTTGCCGGCATTTGGGACACACTTTGACCAAATCCCCGTCACAATCTGGGGCGAGTCAACGGCCGTCCAAAGGTACACCTGCGCAGCGCAGGGTGTCCCAACAGCCACGGTTAGGAGAGTAGCCACGTAGCCGAGCTCCGTTTTCCTTACATCCTTAAATTTCTCGTTCATTTCCCAGCGAAAATCTGTCAATTTTGCATGACAAGTGCGGAATATATACAGTTTGGAGCATGCAAAATTTGAAGTTGGTTGGAAAATTCCTTGATTTCCAAATTTGCCGGCATTTGGGACACACTTTGACCAAATCCCCGTCACAATCTGGGGCGAGTCAACGGCCGTCCAAAGGTACACCAGCGCGGCGCAGGGTGTCCCAACAGCCACGGTTAGGGGAATAACCACGCAGCCGAGCTCCGTTTTCCCTAAACTCTGAAATTTCTCCGTCATTTCCCAGCGAAAATCTGTCAATTTTGCATGACAAGTGCGGAATATATACAGTTTGGAGCATGCCAAATTTGAAGTTGGTTGGAAAATTCCTTGATTTCCAAATTTGCCGGCATTTGGGACACACTTTGACCTAATTCCCGTCACAATCTGGGGTGAGTCAACGGCCGTACAAATGTACACCAGCGCGGCGCAGGGTGTCCCAACAGCCACGGTTAGGGGAATAACCACGCAGCCGAGCTCCGTTTTCCCTAAACTCTGAAATTTCTCCGTCATTTCCCAGCGAAAATCTGTCAATTTTGCATGACAAATGCGGAATATATACAGTTTGGAGCATGCAAAATTTGAAGTTGGTTGGAAAATTCCTTGATTTCCAAATTTGCCGGCATTTGGGACACACTTTGACCTAATTCCCGTCACAATCTGGGGTGAGTCAACGGCCGTACAAATGTACACCAGCGCGGCGCAGGGTGTCCCAACAGCCACGGTTAGGGGAATAACCACGCAGCCGAGCTCCGTTTTCCCTAAACTCTGAAATTTCTCCGTCATTTCCCAGCGAAAATCTGTCAATTTTGCATGACAAGTGCGGTATATACAGTTTGGAGCATGCAAAATTTGAAGTTGGTTGGAAAATTCCTTGATTTCCAAATTTGCCGGCATTTGGGACACACTTTGACCTAATTCCCGTCACAATCTGGGGTGAGTCAACGGCCGTACAAATGTACACCAGCGCGGCGCAGGGTGTCCCAACAGCCACGGTTAGGGGAATAACCACGCAGCCGAGCTCCGTTTTCCCTAAACTCTGAAATTTCTCCGTCATTTCCCAGCGAAAATCTGTCAATTTTGCATGACAAGTGCGGAATATATACAGTTTGGAGCATGCAAAATTTGAAGTTGGTTGGAAAATTCCTTGATTTCCAAATTTGCCGGCATTTGGGACACACTTTGACCTAATTCCCGTCACAATCTGGGGTGAGTCAACGGCCGTACAAATGTACACCAGCGCGGCGCAGGGTGTCCCAACAGCCACGGTTAGAGGAATAACCACGCAGCCGAGCTCCGTTTTCCCTAAACTCTGAAATTTCTCCGTCATTTCCCAGCGAAAATCTGTCAATTTTGCATGACAAGTGCGGAATATATACAGTTTGGAGCATGCAAAATTTGAAGTTGGTTGGAAAATTCCTTGATTTCCAAATTTGCCGGCATTTGGGACACACTTTGACCTAATTCCAGTCACAATCTGGGGTGAGTCAACGGCCGTACAAATGTACACCAGCGCGGCGCAGGGTGTCCCAACAGCCACGGTTAGGGGAATAACCACGCAGCCGAGCTCCGTTTTCCCTAAACTCTGAAATGTCTCCGTAATTTCCCAGCGAAAATCTGTTAATTTTGCATGACAAGTGCGGAATATATACAGTTTGGAGCATGCACAATTTGAAGTTGGTTGGAAAATTCCTTGATTTCCAAATTTGCCGGCATTTGGGACACACTTTGACCTAATTCCCGTCACAATCTGGGGTGAGTCAACGGCCGTACAAATGTACACCAGCGCGGCGCAGGGTGTCCCAACAGCCACGGTTAGGGGAATAACCACGCAGCCGAGCTCCGTTTTCCCTAAACTCTGAAATTTCTCCGTCATTTCCCAGCGAAAATCTGTCAATTTTGCATGACAAGTGCGGAATATATACAGTTTGGAGCATGCAAAATTTGAAGTTGGTTGGAAAATTCCTTGATTTCCAAATTTGCCGGCATTTGGGACACACTTTGACCTAATTCCCGTCACAATCTGGGGTGAGTCAACGGCCGTACAAATGTACACCAGCGCGGCTTAGGGTGTCCCAACAGCCACGGTTAGGGGAATAACCACGCAGCCGAGCTCCGTTTTTCCTAAACTCTGAAATTTCTCCGTCATTTCCCAGCGAAAATCTGTCAATTTTGCATGACAAGTGCGGAATATATTCAGTTTGGAGCATGCAAAATTTGAAGTTGGTTGGAAAATTCCTTGATTTCCAAATTTGCCGGCATTTGGGACACACTTTGACCTAATTCCCGTCACAATCTGGGGTGAGTCAACGGCCGTACAAATGTACACCAGCGCGGCGCATGCGCAGGGTGTCCCAACAGCCACGGTTAGGGGAATAACCACGCAGCCGAGCTCCGTTTTCCCTAAACTCTGAAATTTCTCCGTCATTTCCCAGCGAAAATCTGTCAATTTTGCATGACAAGTGCGGAATATATACAGTTTGGAGCATGCAAAATTTGAAGTTGGTTGGAAAATTCCTTGATTTCCAAATTTGCCGGCATTTGGGACACACTTTGACCTAATTCCCGTCACAATCTGGGGTGAGTCAACGGCCGTAGAAATGTACACCAGCGCGGCGCAGGGTGTCCCAACAGCCACGGTTAGGGGAATAACCACGCAGCCGAGCTCCGTTTTCCCTAAACTCTGAAATTTCTCCGTCATTTCCCAGCGAAAATCTGTTAATTTTGCATGACAAGTGCGGAATATATACAGTTTGGAGCATGCACAATTTGAAGTTGGTTGGAAAATTCCTTGATTTCCAAATTTGCCGGCATTTGGGACACACTTTGACCTAATTCCCGTCACAATCTGGGGTGAGTCAACGGCCGTACAAATGTACACCAGCGCGGCGCAGGGTGTCCCAACAGCCACGGTTAGGGGAATAACCACGCAGCCGAGCTCCGTTTTCCCTAAACTCTGAAATTTCTCCGTCATTTCCCAGCAAAAATCTGTCAATTTTGCATGACAAGTGCGGAATATATACAGTTTGGAGCATGCAAAATTTGAAGTTGGTTGGAAAATTCCTTGATTTCCAAATTTGCGGGCATTTGGGACACACTTTGACCTAATTCCCGTCACAATCTGGGGTGAGTCAACGGCCGTACAAATGTACACCAGCGCGGCGCAGGGTGTCCCAACAGCCACGGTTAGGGGAATAACCACGCAGCCGAGCTCCGTTTTCCCTAAACTCTGAAATTTCTCCGTCATTTCCCAGCGAAAATCTGTCAATTTTGCATGACAAGTGCGGAATATATACAGTTTGGAGCATGCCAAATTTGAAGTTGGTTGGAAAATTCCTTGATTTCCAAATTTGCCGGCATTTGGGACACACTTTGACCTAATTCCCGTCACAATCTAGGGTGAGTCAACGGCCGTACAAATGTACACCAGCGCGGCGCAGGGTGTCCCAACAGCCACGGTTAGGGGAATAACCACGCAGCCGAGCTCCGTTTTCCCTAAACTCTGAAATTTCTCCGTCATTTCCCAGCGAAAATCTGTCAATTTTGCATGACAAGTGCGGAATATATACAGTTTGGAGGTTGCACAATTTGAAGTTGGTTGGAAAATTCCTTGATTTCCAAATTTGCCGGCATTTGGGACACACTTTGACCTAATTCCCGTCACAATCTGGGGTGAGTCAACGGCCGTACAAATGTACACCAGCGCGGCGCAGGGTGTCCCAACAGCCACGGTTAGGGGAATAACCACGCAGCCGAGCTCCGTTTTCCCTAAACTCTGAAATTTCTCCGTCATTTCCCAGCGAAAATCTGTCAATTTTGCATGACAAGTGCGGAATATATACAGTTTGGAGCATGCCAAATTTGAAGTTGGTTGGAAAATTCCTTGATTTCCAAATTTGCCGGCATTTGGGACACACTTTGACCTAATTCCCGTCACAATCTGGGGTGAGTCAACGGCCGTACAAATGTACACCAGCGCGGCGCAGGGTGTCCCAACAGCCACGGTTAGGGGAATAACCACGCAGCCGAGCTCCGTTTTCCCTAAACTCTGAAATTTCTCCGTCATTTCCCAGCGAAAATCTGTCAATTTTGCATGACAAATGCGGAATATATACAGTTTGGAGCATGCAAAATTTGAAGTTGGTTGGAAAATTCCTTGATTTCCAAATTTGCCGGCATTTGGGACACACTTTGACCTAATTCCCGTCACAATCTGGGGTGAGTCAACGGCCGTACAAATGTACACCAGCGCGGCGCAGGGTGTCCCAACAGCCACGGTTAGGGGAATAACCACGCAGCCGAGCTCCGTTTTCCCTAAACTCTGAAATTTCTCCGTCATTTCCCAGCGAAAATCTGTCAGTTTTGCATGACAAGTGCGGTATATACAGTTTGGAGCATGCAAAATTTGAAGTTGGTTGGAAAATTCCTTGATTTCCAAATTTGCCGGCATTTGGGACACACTTTGACCTAATTCCCGTCACAATCTGGGGTGAGTCAACGGCCGTACGAATGTACACCAGCGCGGCGCAGGGTGTCCCAACAGCCACGGTTAGGGGAATAACCACGCAGCCGAGCTCCGTTTTCCCTAAACTCTGAAATTTCTCCGTCATTTCCCAGCGAAAATCTGTCAATTTTGCATGACAAGTGCGGAATATATACAGTTTGGAGCATGCAAAATTTGAAGTTGGTTGGAAAATTCCTTGATTTCCAAATTTGCCGGCATTTGGGACACACTTTGACCTAATTCCCGTCACAATCTGGGGTGAGTCAACGGCCGTACAAATGTACACCAGCGCGGCGCAGGGTGTCCCAACAGCCACGGTTAGAGGAATAACCACGCAGCCGAGCTCCGTTTTCCCTAAACTCTGAAATTTCTCCGTCATTTCCCAGCGAAAATCTGTCAATTTTGCATGACAAGTGCGGAATATATACAGTTTGGAGCATGCAAAATTTGAAGTTGGTTGGAAAATTCCTTGATTTCCAAATTTGCCGGCATTTGGGACACACTTTGACCTAATTCCCGTCACAATCTGGGGTGAGTCAACGGCCGTACAAATGTACACCAGCGCGGCGCAGGGTGTCCCAACAGCCACGGTTAGGGGAATAACCACGCAGCCGAGCTCCGTTTTCCCTAAACTCTGAAATGTCTCCGTAATTTCCCAGCGAAAATCTGTCAATTTTGCATGACAAGTGCGGAATATATACAGTTTGGAGCATGCAAAATTTGAAGTTGGTTGGAAAATTCCTTGATTTCCAAATTTGCCGGCATTTGAACACACTTTGACCTAATTCCCGTCACAATCTGGGGTGAGTCAACGGCCGTACAAATGTACACCAGCGCGGCTTAGGGTGTCCCAACAGCCACGGTTAGGGGAATAACCACGCAGCCGAGCTCCGTTTTTCCTAAACTCTGAAATTTCTCCGTCATTTCCCAGCGAAAATCTGTCAATTTTGCATGACAAGTGCGGAATATATTCAGTTTGGAGCATGCAAAATTTGAAGTTGGTTGGAAAATTCCTTGATTTCCAAATTTGCCGGCATTTGGGACACACTTTGACCTAATTCCCGTCACAATCTGGGGTGAGTCAACGGCCGTACAAATGTACACCAGCACGGCGCATGCGCAGGGTGTCCCAACAGCCACGGTTAGGGGAATAACCACGCAGCCGAGCTCCGTTTTCCCTAAACTCTGAAATTTCTCCGTCATTTCCCAGCGAAAATCTGTCAATTTTGCATGACAAGTGCGGAATATATACAGTTTGGAGCATGCAAAATTTGAAGTTGGTTGGAAAATTCCTTGATTTCCAAATTTGCCGGCATTTGGGACACACTTTGACCTAATTCCCGTCACAATCTGGGGTGAGTCAACGGCCGTACAAATGTACACCAGCGCGGCGCAGGGTGTCCCAACAGCCACGGTTAGGGGAATAACCACGCAGCCGAGCTCCGTTTTCCCTAAACTCTGAAATTTCTCCGTCATCTCCCAGCGAAAATCTGTCAATTTTGCATGACAAGTGCGGAATATATACAGTTTGGAGCATGCCAAATTTGAAGTTGGTTGGAAAATTCCTTGATTTCCAAATTTGCCGGCATTTGGGACACACTTTGACCTAATTCCCGTCACAATCTGGGGTGAGTCAACGGCCGTACAAATGTACACCAGCGCGGCGCAGGGTGTCCCAACAGCCACGGTTAGGGGAATAACCACGCAGCCGAGCTCCGTTTTCCCTAAACTCTGAAATTTCTCCGTCATTTCCCAGCGAAAATCTGTCAATTTTGCATGACAAATGCGGAATATATACAGTTTGGAGCATGCAAAATTTGAAGTTGGTTGGAAAATTCCTTGATTTCCAAATTTGCCGGCATTTGGGACACACTTTGACCTAATTCCCGTCACAATCTGGGGTGAGTCAACGGCCGTACAAATGTACACCAGCGCGGCGCAGGGTGTCCCAACAGCCACGGTTAGGGGAATAACCACGCAGCCGAGCTCCGTTTTCCCTAAACTCTGAAATTTCTCCGTCATTTCCCAGCGAAAATCTGTCAATTTTGCATGACAAGTGCGGTATATACAGTTTGGAGCATGCAAAATTTGAAGTTGGTTGGAAAATTCCTTGATTTCCAAATTTGCCGGCATTTGGGACACACTTTGACCTAATTCCCGTCACAATCTGGGGTGAGTCAACGGCCGTACAAATGTACACCAGCGCGGCGCAGGGTGTCCCAACAGCCACGGTTAGGGGAATAACCACGCAGCCGAGCTCCGTTTTCCCTAAACTCTGAAATTTCTCCGTCATTTCCCAGCGAAAATCTGTCAATTTTGCATGACAAGTGCGGAATATATACAGTTTGGAGCATGCAAAATTTGAAGTTGCTTGGAAAATTCCTTGATTTCCAAATTTGCCGGCATTTGGGACACACTTTGACCTAATTCCCGTCACAATCTGGGGTGAGTCAACGGCCGTACAAATGTACACCAGCGCGGCGCAGGGTGTCCCAACAGCCACGGTTAGAGGAATAACCACGCAGCCGAGCTCCGTTTTCCCTAAACTCTGAAATTTCTCCGTCATTTCCCAGCGAAAATCTGTCAATTTTGCATGACAAGTGCGGAATATATACAGTTTGGAGCATGCAAAATTTGAAGTTGGTTGGAAAATTCCTTGATTTCCAAATTTGCCGGCATTTGGGACACACTTTGACCTAATTCCCGTCACAATCTGGGGTGAGTCAACGGCCGTACAAATGTACACCAGCGCGGCGCAGGGTGTCCCAACAGCCACGGTTAGGGGAATAACCACGCAGCCGAGCTCCGTTTTCCCTAAACTCTGAAATGTCTCCGTAATTTCCCAGCGAAAATCTGTCAATTTTGCATGACAAGTGCGGAATATATACAGTTTGGAGCATGCAAAATTTGAAGTTGGTTGGAAAATTCCTTGATTTCCAAATTTGCCGGCATTTGAACACACTTTGACCTAATTCCCGTCACAATCTGGGGTGAGTCAACGGCCGTACAAATGTACACCAGCGCGGCTTAGGGTGTCCCAACAGCCACGGTTAGGGGAATAACCACGCAGCCGAGCTCCGTTTTTCCTAAACTCTGAAATTTCTCCGTCATTTCCCAGCGAAAATCTGTCAATTTTGCATGACAAGTGCGGAATATATTCAGTTTGGAGCATGCAAAATTTGAAGTTGGTTGGAAAATTCCTTGATTTCCAAATTTGCCGGCATTTGGGACACACTTTGACCTAATTCCCGTCACAATCTGGGGTGAGTCAACGGCCGTACAAATGTACACCAGCGCGGCGCATGCGCAGGGTGTCCCAACAGCCACGGTTAGGGGAATAACCACGCAGCCGAGCTCCGTTTTCCCTAAACTCTGAAATTATTCCGTCATTTCCCAGCGAAAATCTGTCAATTTTGCATGACAAGTGCGGAATATATACAGTTTGGAGCATGCAAAATTTGAAGTTGGTTGGAAAATTCCTTGATTTCCAAATTTGCCGGCATTTGGGACACACTTTGACCTAATTCCCGTCACAATCTGGGGTGAGTCAACGGCCGTAGAAATGTACACCAGCGCGGCGCAGGGTGTCCCAACAGCCACGGTTAGGGGAATAACCACGCAGCCGAGCTCCGTTTTCCCTAAACTCTGAAATTTCTCCGTCATTTCCCAGCGAAAATCTGTTAATTTTGCATGACAAGTGCGGAATATATACAGTTTGGAGCATGCACAATTTGAAGTTGGTTGGAAAATTCCTTGATTTCCAAATTTGCCGGCATTTGGGACACACTTTGACCTAATTCCCGTCACAATCTGGGGTGAGTCAACGGCCGTACAAATGTACACCAGCGCGGCGCAGGGTGTCCCAACAGCCACGGTTAGGGGAATAACCACGCAGCCGAGCTCCGTTTTCCCTAAACTCTGAAATTTCTCCGTCATTTCCCAGCGAAAATCTGTCAATTTTGCATGACAAGTGCGGAATATATACAGTTTGGAGCATGCAAAAT